>CAWUFW010009874.1:647500-746512 GCA_963921515.1 Calotriton arnoldi
CCTCTGTTCTAAATGCCCCGCAGAAATTACTGAACACATTCTATATTGGGGCAGGTATATAGATGACATATTTGTCATCTGGACAGGAGACATGGAGCATCTAAGCACATTGTTTGACCATCTAAATGATAATACATATAACCTCTCTTTTACACATAATGTGAACCGTAGACAGATAGAATTTCTGGATGTCACTCTATATGCAGAAGGTTAAAAAATAGCAAGTAAGCTCTATAGAAAACCAACAGCTTGCAATTCTGTTTTACATGCAGAAAGTGCCCATCCATCATATCAGATCAATGCTATACCAATAAGTGAAATGACACGCATACGTAGGAACTGCAGTGATGACCAGGTTTTCAGGGCAGAATTTGACCGTTTGGAAGACAGATTCAAAAGTAGGGGCTACTCTGACTATACTCTGACAAAGGCACGCAGAAGGATCATGAACACCAAGAGAGAGACGCTGCTTAAGACCCACCCTAAAAAACACAAAACTAAACAAGGCTTAGCACTCATAACCGGATACTGTGACCAAAGCCAGAACATTTACAACAATATGAGGAAACATTGGCACATTTTGGGCCTGGACAGTTCACTGAGCAAGCACATATCAAAGAAACCTCTGATAACTTCCAGCAGGGGCAAAACACTGAGAAACCTCCTTTGTTCGAGCTACATAACACCTTCAAATAACACCACTGAGGGTTCTTGGCTTTCGAGGACACCCAATGGCTTTTTTTCGATGTACAAGATGCAATGTATGCCTTGGACAAGACCAGGTGCTTCCAACATAACACGAAAATCACCTATCAAATACAACATTTCCTGAACTGCAACACCAAGTTTGTGATATACTGTATAATTTGCAAATGTCAATTGATATATGTTGGGGACATTATAAGACCGTTGAAGGAACGCATACAAGAACATATCAGGGCAATCAGGAACAATAACTGCAAGTATCCGTTAGCAACACATTATAATACTGCACATGCAGTCTTGGAACTGATAGACATCAAATTCCATGGACTAGCACACATTGCTGACAACCCGAGGGGTGGCAACAGGACACTAAGGGGCCGATTCCGATCTCGGCTGGTAGGGCTCCGAATCGGATTCGGCTTAACCGGATCCGATTCGGAGCCCTATTGCCCGACCGATTCGTACGCGCGTCCGGGCGAGCGAGTACGATGCGAAATCGCCGACCAACTCGTTCCCGGGTCTAACCGCACCGACTGACTCGCTCGGACTCGACTCGCACCACACAATGGAGACGTTCCCCGGCCGGGTAAGTACGATGAGCGCTGCGAGCAGTCCTACCGAGCCGCGCACTCCGGCTCGAAAGAGCAGTCGGAGCCGGACTTTGGGGGTCCGTGTCGGACCCCCCTGTATGCGTAGCCACGTGAGTCGCACACAGGGGGGACACATGGGTCCCCCCTACACGTGCATGGTCGGCGCGACCCGCATCGACGCGCACACGCTGTAGGGGGCGCCCTTGTTCGCGTCGTGCCCATTGAGTCAATGGGAGCCCGTGTACGCGTCGTACGACTGGCTCCCATTGACTTCAATGGGAGTCCGACCGAATCGAGTCCGATAGCATACGTGCGCATCGTACTCGTTCGGTCGGACTGCTAGAGTCCGATTCGGTCGGAAATCTCTCCGGGTCCGGCTCGGTCGGAGAGATTTCCGCCCCGAATCGGAATCGGCCCCTAAGCCTTAGGAGGGAGGAAACTCAATGGATAACAAAATTACGGGCAGTAGAGTTGGGGCTCAACATAGATAGGGAGCTACATGTGTTCCTGAGAGACTGATCGATTAAGAACTGAATTGTCCTCTTGTAAATGAAATAGGATCTGTTAATGTTCTGGAGCAAAATGTTTCTCATAGATACATGTAATACACATTGCGAACATTTCTATGTTTGAGATCGAATGAATAAATGTCCATTTCATTTAGAGGTTTGTACACAGGGGCTACATGTTACCGATAATACCATGAAATATGATTACAGAATTTTGTTATATGACATGAAATTCTTTATTTAGGAAACTTATCAAATACAGCATTAAAATTGTTTGTGCTGAATTGTGTTGTATTATGTTATTATAGCCTAACAATATGGGTGTATATACAGGACCTCGAGTTTTTATTAGTTAAAACCATGGTGAATATTCCTTACCACTTACCCTCACAATACACCAACTCGTACACTTCACCACCTCCATTCCGGACCTTTGGTCCTCTATTCACCTATCACCTGTGATAAATTGGCCATTGAGGGTTTAACAACAAAATATATGGTGGGTTTTGAACACTTATATCATTGTTCACCTGAGATGAATTTCACTACTATCGACACAAAAAATAACTGATGTTTGTCCGGATCTTGTGCACAATGTTTTTTACTACATCATCGCATTAGACAACCCCTTGACTTAGTTTACTATATGGGTGGCCCTGACTCATTGCAGGACTTTTCAGGTGCACTTTTTTGTCTATTTTTTTCTATCTATTTTCTACCTCCATTACATATGGATATATGGAGTTAGTTACACAACAAAGATGGCGGCCTTTATTGACCGACACCTTCGAGCTTCTTTTAGTCCTCTTTCGATTACTATATTCAGCGATGCACGCCATAAAGTGCGGACCTTTCTTTACCGGAGGGTGAACATCATTTCCGGGCGCTCGAGACTTTCAACCGGGACGCGGCAATTGTACACAGGTATGAGACTGGCTGTGCATTTGTGTATGACTTCCCTTATTTGTATGATTTTACAGAGAATGCTTTATGTAAGGCCAGGTCTTTTGGATACTCTTAGTTAGAAATAACCATTGATATTGCTTGGCAATACTGGTGGCCATATTTACTTTGGCTTAACGTATAAGCAAGCTTTGGGACTGTCCGTCACTAATGAAGTACCATGTATTTTGCTTACACTCCGTTTGGAAATACGATATTCATACCCTTAAGTTGAATTACTGAACTTACGCTGAAACTACTCTAAGATAGGCATACCATTATAAAAGTAGAACACTGTGTCAGAGAGGACTATGACAACTTATAAAAAGATGTCAATTTTAAATTGAGTGACGACGATCCTTGATAGTCACTAACCTGTTATACATGTACAATATGCCATGTCATATAAAGAAATAATATTAAGAATATTTTAAGTCTAACCGCAAGAATGGATGATTTGCATATTTCCAATGGTGAATTACCAGGTTGGCACTACTATTTATCACCAAATAACTCAATAAATACTAGAGGTTCGATATAGAGACTCATGCCAATTTAGGCATACAGGCGATATGGTTTCACTCTTTGACGATTTGTGTGGAGTATCATGTGTTTAGTGCTATGTGGCCAATATATCACTAGTAACTGTAGGACTTATTATCCAACACGTAGGGGGTTAATAAGGCTCGCTTTTAACCTCACGACTTCCCAAGGACGGGCAACAGGAGGACATCATTGGTGTCGGGGCTCGTCCCTAATCTCACCAATTTTATAGAGATTTACAACAGAAGAATGGTACATACGTTTTCAGGGTGATTGGATGCTCTGATGTTTGGTTTTGTCTAAAAATTACTACAGACAAAGTGATTTCACAATTCGCTTTTAAACAACATGTTTTATCTTTAGAAACATATGTAGCATTTATTTAAGACGACGTCATTTAGCCGCTTCCCACTCTTCACTGAATATTTCTACCAAAGGGCGGACTTCATCACACATATGTTACAGAGGTCCCTTCGGATATCTAGACCAGATGTAAGTTCTTACTCTAGAGCTAACGTACAGTTCTCATCTTTGGCCTACACTGAACGTTCGCATTCTTATATAAAAATCTTTTTCTTAGCAGCTATTTCTTCGTCTTGACTACTCAACCTGATCGCCATACAGGATTAGTGGCTTTATACCGCTGCTTTAGGTCAGTCTCCCAAAATTCATCTTTTGGTCATCTGTCGATCTACACCATTCTACTCACGGAGTTGCATGTTTCTTGACCTTGTGACAGATTAATGCCTCACGAGTGCACACTCACAGGGTTAATGGTTTCTCTCAACTGTGCTTTCATCTATCTAGCACCATTTTTTGTCACAAATACTTGCTGGATTTATGACATGCATGCACAATAAGAGGTTGCATGAGACCAACTCTTCAATCATTCGTATCACTTTTTTCATGATGTGCACAACGGGGAAATAGGTATCATCAAAACTAGTATGCGGACTGAGGTTCCACGATCTTTCCTTCCTAACCTGAGTCTAAAATATACGAAGATCATATTCTTTAAACGCATTTGTTAAAGATTACCATGTTTTTTTAATATTCATATCGTCTGATATGTATGTATATATATAATTACAGCCTTGAAAAAGTCACTGGCGTGACGAAAAACGTGTCGGCTGTACTTTCCTGACTGGCTGTTTTCCACCAATTGAAAATACAAGCTTCTATGAAAAACAACACTTGGCTCCGATTTTTGAATTATTAAATGTACTAAATTACCAAAGAAAATTGGAAACACTTTATGTGGAATGTTGTAAGGAGTGATATGGTACCTCACTTCAATTGTCTTGGAACATAGCCTGTCTTAGAACCAAGGGTGCCTCCCTGAATTGGAATAGCCTAGTCGAATTGTACGATATTTGTCTACTTCAAGAAACATGGTCTATAGATCCATTATTTCACCTTGGGTACTTGAATTACTACGCTCTAGCGACCTGTGGTACTAAGGGCAGTCCATTGGGGGGATTAAAAATATGGATCAGGCAAGATATGGGCTATAAGATACAGGTCCTCCCTACACATTGCCTTGACATTCTTGGTATTGGCCTGCAGACCAGCTCTCATGTCAACATTGACATCTATAATGTATATGCGAGAGAATCAAGAGGTGGACAGAGGTACAGAACTGTGATGGCCCTTGATAAACTATTAGATAATTCCGCAGGTACATCTTCTCTAGTAATAGCTGGGGACTTTAATACAACTTTTGAGCCACTTGAACCAGATGACAATAAATTAACCGGAGAGGAAGATGCACTCTGGGGTATCCCAAACCTAGAATTAGTACATATAAAAAAATGGACAGAAGCAGCCCTACAACTTAAAGCTTTCTGCCTGGAAAGGGGCACCAGGGCAGCTAACAGGAGAACCATATCCGACAGACGGGGGACCAATACCTATAATAATGGATACCATGCAAGTCGTATAGACTATTTTTTAATAGATCTGAAACTGTGGTCTGCTCTCATCGATATGGCAATAATCAAGAGAGTCGAGAGTGACCATAATCCACTGAGCTTTGCAATTGAATCTTTGGAAACCAGCAAGGGAATAACCCCTCCTACTTTGACTTCGACCAGAGACCTGCTAATTTTGAATGATATGAGACCAGTTAAGAGGGCTAAGGTAGTAGAGAAGTCAGATATGTTGTCCATCATAAGTAGAGATGTGTCACTCGCGATAGCAGAACTAGAGGTGTACCCACCAAACACAGTGGCATGTGAAGCCATGACAAACTATCTTAGACCTTTTTACATCAATGGTAATCCTCCCAAGCCACAGGAACATAGGTATACTAAAGATTGTAGACAAGCAAAAAAGCTCCTTACAGAGGCTATAAAATCTAAAAATCCAATCTGTATCCAACAAGCGAGGAAATCATAAAAGACCGCTCAGGGCAGTGCCAAAAAAGATTGGGCTGAAACGAGATGGCAGGACATTAAATTGGCATGCTCTGGGAAAAAACTCCAACATTTTTGGCAATTGGTAAAATGGGGAAGGGGGGCAACCAACGCTCCCACAAAATCAGATAGCCCCAGATGCTTGGACTGAACCCTTTGCAAGACAATATGCTAAGGAAGATGAGCAGTAAAGCAGTGTTTTGCAATTCCCTCTCACACAGTCGAATTGACCTTTGTACCTTCAGATATAAAAGCTGCCCTTAGCACAATTACAGGGTAGAGAACCCCCGGTCTCAACAGCATTCCGGCTAATTTATTTTTGCATGACAAATATATGTGGTCAAGGTACAAAATATTATTAGCTAATGCTATAACCAGTGGTGCCCCAATCCAAGATTCCTGGCGGGGAGCTGAGATAATACCTATCTACAAAAAGGGTGATAGATCCACACCAGGGAACTGTAGGCCTATAAGCCTAATAGATTCAATCCAAAAGATGATGGCTCGCTTAGTATTGGCAAAGGTTCAGGCATGGATTACTACCAATGACATCTTATCTCCTTTACAGGCGGGCTTTTGAGAGCACGTTAGCACCAGTGACCAAGGTTTCCGCTTTCTTCTAATATATTGGCGGACAGTTGTGTTAAAAATGGGCCACAGGTATGCTGACTTTGCTGACCTTAAGTCAGCTTTTGACTTAGTCTCACGTAAAAAGCTCTGGATAGTGCTACAGGATCTGGGAATTCCCACTGACTTTAATTATCAGTCTTTGTGAGGACAACTTTGCACAAGCCCATTGGGGCATTCAGGGTAATGTCACTGATCTATTCCCAGTGGAAAAGGGGGTACACCAAGGGTGTGTTATGGCTCCAACGCTATTCTCCCTCTTTTTAAATGAAGTCTCACAATTCCTAGCAGCATATCCATCAGACGTCCAGTTTTAGCAGGCACAAAGATTCACATTCTAATGTTTGCAGATGACACGCTCATAATTTCCAAAACCCAGAATGGCTTGCAACAATTACTTCCCCGCTTTGAAGATTTCTGCAGCACACCAGGGCTAGTAATCAATACTACAAAAAACAAAATTAATGGTCTTTAACCAGCATCGAACATTCAGGGGCACCATAAAACTTGATGGGAGCCCTTAGAACAGATAGATGCATTTACTTATCTAGGAATCACATTAGCAAAAAACTTGAGTTGGAGCCCCATATGGAAATTATGGCTCTAAAATATCGCCAGTTAGCAGGTGTATTAACAAAAGAATTTAAAACTTCATTGCTAAAACCGATTAGCCTGGTACGGCAGATCTATGATACCAAAGTAGTGAGTTCGGTCCTATATGGGTCAGAACTCTGGGGTTTTGAGAATTTGATTCCTCTAGTCATAGCTGTGAATAAGTTCTTTCAAACAATCACTAGTCTCCCACGAAGCACTCCCCTTAAACCTCTGCTTACTGTCCTAGGTCGAAAATCTTTGGAAGACAACGCAAGACTTCGCCCTATCTTATATTGGCATAGAATATGGTCCACCCCCGAGCTGGCCAATTATGCTGACGCTCTTAGGGATGTCATTGAGGCTGACCGCTCATTCAAGATCGGCTGGCTCCTTAACATCAAGGATGTATTGTCCAATATGAGAAGGCAACAACTATGGGAGAACCCAATGGGCGCTCAGTTCCCCACACAAGAAAAAATTAAAGAACACTATTGGGAAATGATTAGGATAAACAACTTCAGAGCAACTGAGAGTAGCTCATTGACAGGGAGGTTTTTAGAATTCAAGCCTTTCCCCCAGTACGAGCCTTATTGGGACACAATATCGGAGCCCTTTGACAGGAGATTATATTTTCAATTACGTGTAGGTACCCTGCCACTGAAATCTTTTACATGCAAGTAGTTCTCCACTGTCTATAATAAATGTCCCTGCTATACAGACCAAATCGAAACGTATCCTCATGTACTATTTGTCTGCCCTGCCTATGTGGGCCTGCAAAAGAAATGGCTTAAACCAACCTGCAAGAACCTGGGCACCAGAGGCAGCAGTGTTGCCCTGAGATTACTGCGCTCAGACTGTTCTTTGCAATATGCAATTTCTGTTGCCAAGTTCCTGGGATGGATGTGGTTCATAAGATCAAATCCCAGTTAACTGTAACTTTATGAAAATTTCACTGGAATTTAGTTGGATCTATTTTGACTGATAGAGCTATGTTGAGGATCTCGTTTTGCTAAAGCCATGCTGTGCTGGTGCTCCATTTATATGTATATATATCTGTATGATATTTTATGGTTTTAACTATTTATATTTTCCATTGCTTTTATGACATTTATTGTCGACATAAAGCTTTTGATGATGATGATGTATATGTAACCTACTGGTACTCTCCAGTAAGTAGCTACAGTTAGGACCAAGTTTCCATAGGAAAAGCATTTTTTGACTTGTCTATATCTTTGGCGCTGTGTGACAAATCTTCACAGAATTTTCCCAAAAAAGTGCACCAGTGATTCTTGTGCATGAAATGTTTCTGGCAATCCGTCAAGTGGCGAGCCGAGAAAAAGGGGGGTCGAAAAAAGTACTTTTCCAATGTTCATTTCCTTTGTGATTTTAGACCCTACTACAGCTCAAACCGCTGGACGGAATTACACCAAATTTGGCAGAAAGGTAGCTTTTGGAGATATTAACTGAAATCCAAATTTGAATATCTAGAGGTGCGCATCCTCCACGAATCTTATCAATCTCATGCAGAGATCTGATTTGCTGCCAACACTTCAACCAGAACAGCCATCTTGGGACTCAGACTCAACAAAAAATGTTTAAAAAAGAGAAGGTGGCAGGGTAGGAATACACTTCTAGGCCTGGTGGTGGGGTACCCCAGGGACCCTGTCAGGGCCGAAAAGCATTTAAAAAAAATTCACAGGAAAAATCACAAAGATTTGCAAATCCCCGCAAAAAAAGTGCTGTCTCCCCTGGGCAGGCCGATTGATAATTTTGCTGGATGAGGACCACACGCACCTCCTCCTGAGGCTCTTAAGGGCCCGGAGACCACCACATCCCCGGGGCATTATTCAAAAATTAGAGGGTGGCCATGTGGACTCCCTCCATTGCCCTTAAGGGCCCCAGGGACCACCACCTTCATGAGGCCCGAATGAAATTTAAAGTGGGAGGCAGGGCCAAATGGTCCCTCCCCCGGGCCATTTACTGCCTCAGGGACCTCCACGTCCCCAGGGCTTTGTTACATTTTTGCAAGGAGGGGGCCATGCGGCCTCCCTCACAGGCCATACTTGGCCCCGGCGACCACCACCTCCCCAGGGCTAGCCCTAAATAAACAAATGAGAGGTGCTGCACGGCCTCCTCTCCTGGAACCATTAATGGTCCTGGGGCCAGCCGGCATCCCAGGGCTGACTCGCTATGTCCCAGGGTGCCCACCTCTGGGACATAGCTGTTTGCTCTTGCTTGGTAAGAGCTTTGACAGTGAGAGCAAACAGTAAGTCCGCTCCCAGCAGGTGGGGGATGGAAAATTGCCACCAATCTCAGGGTGCTGACTTTTCATCTGTTTTCCTGCCTGCTGTCAAGCAGGCAGGAAAACAGATGAAAGGATTGCTCCCACATGCAGTGAGCAGCATTTTTGTCTGCTCCCTGCATGCAGGAGTAATGCCGGCTCCTACTGCAGGAGGGGATCTGGCAGGGACCGTGGGAGCATTGAGGCTCCCCCCACAGTCCCTAATGCTGCAGATAAAGGAGAGTCCATGGCACTCCTTTTTAATTACCCTAAGCATGCAAATTCCCCAAATCATCAGCAACCTCCGCTTGTTTGGCCCCACCCCATTTTCCTTAGTAGTTTCCCAAAAGAGCCTGAGCGCGTTTCCTGACAAATTTGGTGACACGTTCTTGATGTAGAGGAATACGAGGACACCTCCACCAAACAAACAAGCACCTACTTCATATAGTTAAGAGAAAGTACCTCTGTTTGGTGGAGATTCTCCTCTTTGTAATCTCATCGTCTTCTCTTGACGAGAATTCATGTAATCACAGATTTGTGGATGAAGACACTGCAGGAAAGATCACATTGCCAAAATTACATGCACACATGTTCACTGGAGACATTACCTTGTGGCCCTTTATGCAGCTGTAGTGAAGAATATGAACTAGACATTTACCCAACAAGGTAGCACTTACTAATTTACCAGTGAAAAGTGCTCCAGTTAAGTAGACATTTTTTGCAAAACTATGGACTCCTATTGGAAAAAATGAGGCTCTATTCTGACCCTGAATCTCATTTCACAGAAATTAAACCTCAACGGGAAGCACTTACAAATATAATCACAGCTGATGCCCCAGTTGAAGCTCCACTTCTGTAAAGCACAAATGATCCTAACTTCTTGGGCTTGGCAAAGGCAAAGCAATTGTGTTTCTTTTCTTATTCCACATTGAAAAACAATCTGAAATCTTTAATGGCCGTGTATGCATCGTTGATCTTTTGGAGCACAATCTGATCTGTGGTGACTGTGACCAGTGTTTTTTTGTCTTGAGACCAGAGTCCATTGTTCTCCCTTTTAATTGCCCTGAGTATGCAAATTCCCAAAATCATTTGCAAGGTCCAGCCATTTTGCCCTGCCCTGTTTTCCTTAGCAGTATGCAAAGGTCTTCCTGGAATTTTCCCACATTGATGGACAGCTTACCAGAAGGTCTCTGATGGTGTTTCCAGCTGATTTTGGTCATGCGTTCTTGATGCAGAGGATTTTAAGGACATCTCACAAAGCAAAGAAGCACTTACTTCATATTTATTTATTTAAGAGTTTGAGATAGTGCTGGCAAGACCCGAGGGTATCAGAGCACTTTACATCAGTATATGTTTACATCAAGACAACAAGTCTAATCAAATCAAGAAAGTCAAATCAAGTCCAAACAGTGGATGTGCATAGAAGAGGAGAAACAGCAAGGGGGGGTCCAGGGAGAGCAGAGGGTGGAGATGCTGTCTCGCGTGACTGATGATCCTCTAGTTGAGATGTCTGTTGAGGAGAAGAACTTTTAAGTGACTCTTGAAGCATCAGAAGGAGGCGTTGGTCCTGATGTGTATTGGTAAGGAATTCCAGATTTTAGGGGCATTGCTTGAGAAGGAGCGAACCAAAGTTTTTTGTTTGAGGGCTTTCAGCGGGATAAGGAGAATAGTGTTTGAGCTTCTGAGGTTTCTAGTTTGTCCTGGCCTTTTGAGCTTAGAGGCGAGGTAGGTTGGTTTACCAGTGTGCAGGGCTGGGTGGGTGAGACAAGCTGTTCTGAAGCTGCAGTGAGCTTCAATCTGGAGCCATTTTAGTTCTTTCAGGGCCAGGGAGATGTAGTCATATTTCTGATTCCTGTGAACATTCTGTTTGCTGCGTTGAGAGTGGTTCTGATGGGCGCAAGGTGGGCTTTGGCAGTGCCTGTGAGGGTGGCATTCCCGTAGTCCAATCTAGACTGCACCAGCGCTTGTGGGGTAGATTTGCGGTCTTCCTGCGGTATGTAGGGTTTGATTTTGATGAGGAGTTTTAGGTTGTAGAAGGCACTCTTTGCACTATCCTTTATATGATCTTTCATGGCCAGTTTGGAGTCCAGAGTGATACCTAGAGATTTGATGGAGTCGGCTAGTGATAGAGTACAGTTGAGGGTGTCTATGGAGTTTATCCATTCAAGCATCAGGGAGCTGCTCTTTCTTTGATTTGAGTAGAATTTCTGTCTGATCTCGGATGAGCTCTAGGTGGTTGTGAGATTGCCAGTGTTGGACTTCTTTGAGGGTGTCTTTGAGGTGGATGTCTTCTAGCGAGGAGATTTCCATGTATAGCTGGGTGTCATCCTCATATAATTCGAAGTGGAATTTGCTTGGTTGAGGATGGCAGTGAGAGGTTCCATGTAGATATTTAATAGTGCTGGTGAGAGGACAGATCTTGGGGGCCCCCGTGTTGTCAGTTTGTTGTGTCAGAGATCTGATTGTCTATTTTTATTCTTTGAGCGCGGTTATGGAGAAAGGATGCAAACCAGTACATGACCACCCTGTCCGCACCAATTCTTTTTTGGAGGGAATTCAAGAGAAGCTTGTGTTTGACCATGTTGAAGGCCACCGATAGGTCTAGGAGAATGAGTAGGCAGCCTTGGTCCTTATCCAGGGACTTGTGTAAGTCATCTATTATGTTCAGGATGGCTGTTTCCATGCTGCATCCCTTTCTGAAGCCTGATTGGCGAGGGTCCATGAGATTATTGTTTTCAATGTGATGGTTCAGTTGCGCGAGAACACATCTCTCCACAGTTTTGGCTAGGAGGGGAAGATTGGAGACTGGTCTGAAGTTATTGAGGTCATTCGGGTTTGCTCTGGCTTTTTCTTTATTATTGGCGTGACTTGACCGAGTTTGATACAGTCTGACATCACTCCAGTTTTCAGGAAGCTATTTATTATCTTGGTCCACAGCGGTACTAGAGCATGATTTAGTTTTTTGACTAGAGAGGCTGCGAGGGGGTCCTCAAGGTAGTAGGCGAGTTTGGACCTAGCCAGCAGAGACGATATGTTTGCCTCGATGAGTGAGTTGAAAACCTTCCAGCTTCTCTTGTTTTTGTGGGACCAAGGGTTTGAATGTATTCGATGTCATCCTGTGGGGTGCTCATTGCTACGGGGGTTGCAGAGTGAGAAGGGGGTTATCTTCATTCCTGGAATGGGGGTCCCCGTTGGGGGGCTGGTTGAAGTCAAGGGAGAGCTCGAGCTTCGTAAATTTATCATTCAAGAAGAAGGCACATTTTTCACATCATTCTTTGTATATCTAAGGGTTTTTTAGGGCTAGTTTGGAGGTGTGTTGATTGATGATGTTGAAGAGCTCTTTTGGGCGCTTTTTGGCCTTATCTAGAGCGTTGCGGAAGAAGGAGGCTTTTTCATTCGTGATGTGCTTTTTATATTTTCTGCGTTCCCTACTGAGCAGGTCCTTGTGGGCTGTGGATGGATTTGTTCGCCAGAGTCTTTCAGCTGCTCTGAGCTGTCTTCTTTCAGTGTTGAGCTCTTTATTGAAACAGGATCTTGAGGGAGTGTTTCTCAACTTTTTCAGTTTCAGAGGGGCTACTTGGTCCAGGATGGAGGACATTGTTGAGTTGTAATGGGTGATGAGTTCAGTTGTTGAGAAGTTTTCTGACGAGGGTGGTAGTAGAGACACCATTCTTTCTTCAAGGTCTTGCAGCGGAACTTGCCTGAGGTTTCTCTTCCATTGGAAGGTTTTTTGCATAAGCATTGGGAGGGGAGATACTTTGTTGATGTGAAATAGGATGATGTGTTGGTGGGTCAACCAGTCGACAGGGAGGATGCTGTCAATGGTTAATGTTTCTTCCTGAGCTGTGATGGCGTCCAAGGCTGAGCTTTTAATATGGGAGAGGATGTTGCTGAGTAATAGGTTGTTCAGGGATTGGATTAGGGTGTTGGTTTTATCATTCCAGTGAAGGTTCAAGTCACCTAGGAAGATGTTGTTGGTGATTGAGAGTGAGCAGTGTGCTATCATTTCTGCTAGGTGTTCACCAAAGGATAGTGTGTTACCCAGTAGGTGGCAAAGGAGATGACAGTTCATTGTTAAGTTGCCTTTCATCCTTATTGAGGTGCTGATATGTACGAGTGAAGTGTAGGAGAAGGTGTCTGTTTCATCCATGTTTATGTGGAGAGGTGTGGTGCAGCGGCCAGGGCAGCTGACTTCGGAGCACAGGGCTCACAGGGTTTGATCCCCGGCTCTGGCGGCAGCTCAGCTCAGCACCATGTGACTCTGGGCAATAGCTCACTTAATTTCCACGACGGCCCCCAGCGCCTTGAGACCCGTAAGGGTGAGTAGTTCGCGCTTTACAAATACGGATTTTTATGTTGCTCTTATGTATAATGGTGTTGCCTCCACCGCGGTGGTCCTTCCTGTCTTTCCTAATGATTGAGAACCCTGTTGGGACTAGCATGTCGATGATAAGGTAGGAGGAATCACTTAACCAAATCTTTCTAATAAATGCTATATCAATGTTGTGATTCAAGATTGTTTCTGCTAGTTCTTTTGCATGCTTGGTTGTCGATTTGCCGTTTCTGAGCATGCATTTGGTCTCCCTAAAGTTAGTAGTATCTTGGGGGGAGGAGGACAGGGAGATTTTGATTAGGTGAGCTGTTGGTCTTGTCGTTGACAATGGCATGGGGTATCTCCCTAGTCCCTTGATAACCTGATTTACGAGGAGGGGATGTGTCTATTATATGCCGGGCTGTAGGATTTGGGTAGCTCCGTCACCTCTCTCAGAGACATCATGGGGGTTGTTCTTTTAGGCCTCTGGGCTTTGTTCTTGAGAGTAGTTATGGTGCAGCTGAGTGGTTATGTCTTTGTTCATCTTAGGGGTTGTGCCCTGTGTGGGTAGGGTTTGAACCTGAGTTTAGGTTCTTTGTGATAAAGTAGAGTCCCTGTAGTAGTTTTTCTAGTTGGTTCTCTATGCATGTTAGCTGTTCATTTAGTGTAGACAAGAGCACTTGTTTTGGTGAGGAGTGAGTGTGGGTGGATCGCTTCATGTTGTGAGGCGGAAGCTGTCTGTAGTCTATATCACTGAATCGGTAAGTCGCTTCATGTTGTGGGGATAGGGTTGTCCAGGGTCATAGAGTGCATACCAGTGTCAGTTGGAGTCAGGGAGTTGGTGGAGGAGTAGGAGGAGTTACTTAGTTCTTTGTTAATGATGTCGTGCTGGTGGATGAGTCAAGTCGGTCCCTTTGCAAGGGTGTCCTCAGTGCATTGTTCAGCGCAAGAGGTAGGCAGTGGGGGTTGGGCGCATGAGCAGCTCTGTATGCATCCTGAGAGGTCAGGGAGAGAAGGGAAGGGGGTATGGGTTATGAGGGGGTAGATGATGGTTGGGGATGGGGTTGATGGAGGTGATCTGACCTAAGCTGGTGGTGTGATTTGGGCTAGTGTGTGTGTTGGTGTGTGAGTCCTCCATATTTTGACTCTAGGGGCAATCGTGTAGATCAGTGACATCCCCGGTATATTTGGTTCTGTCCCTCCTGGGGTGGGGGAAGGTGCATTGTGAGTGAGTGAGTTAAGTTTGTGGTGTGACTCATCAGTGTTTCAGTGAGGGAAGGGTGATTTGTGAGAGAGGGAGTGGAGTTGATGGTATGACTTTGGAGAGTTTTATTTTGTTTATTGTTCTGTGGGGGAGAGAGGCTGGAGCGGAAGTAGATATGCAGCAGTGATATGGTGTTTTTTAGTATAGGGAATATGGATTCAAAAGTGCAGGGGTTGGCATTGTTGGCTTGTATCATAATAGTCCCATTACTGTAGATGGTTGTGGTGGCATTACCTTTGAAAGTGGGCGGGTCAGACATTGTTAGTTTGCGGCCATGAGGGATTTTAGTGGCTTCAGTGATGTGAAGTTGTTTGGCTAGGATTGCATTCCATTTTGAAGGACGGGTAGTGTGGAAGATGAGATCCGTTCTCTTTGTATTTTGTTAGGTGTTGTGGTAGACGTCTGTGATGAGCAGTTTGGGGTGTTGTTTAATTAGATTGTTTGTATTTTTTTGGCTGTTGTGTTAGAAAGGTTGAGAGGGAGGGTGATGGAGAAGGAGTTTGGACTGTGGGGTTTCTGGTGGGGTGTAGTGTAGGGGAAGTGCAGCACTGCAGTGTTGTGTAGTAGGGCATCTGAGCTAGGTTGGAGGGAGTGCAGTGTTGTGGTGCTGTGTAGTGAGGCATCTAAGCTTGGTCGGGCAGTGTGTTAAGGCACACTATGGCAGGCATTTGTGAGTGGACCCTCGTGTTGGGTTTGTGGAGGGTGGATGGCGGGGTATAAGCAAGGATAAATGCCAATTAGTGACTCTCAATCCAAGAACTTTTTCCTAGAGCTCCAGCTCGGCAGTCCTATTGCACTATGGACTAGTGATTTACCTGTTGTCCATTCAACATTGTAATTACAAGATAGTTTGTAATTTCCATGTACAAGATATTTCTCCTGTAGAGCTAGTTGGTTTGGGGGGAGTACATTTGTGAAGGGTTAGAGGGAAGATGGCTGTCAGTAAATGAGGAAAGCACGTTGCATGGTAGGGGCAATAGCCCAAGATGGCCATCATCCGGGGACATACTAGTCCTGTTCACAGGTAAGGATACCAAAGGCACACAAGACCTGCTCACAGGGAAGGATACGAAAGGCTGCGGATGTCACAACTAGTTGCACTGGGGAAGATTGTTGGTAAAATGCTGAGTATGCAGCAAAGATCACAGGGAACATGGACCATGTCTTGAGTGTAGTAGCGGCGCAAAGCAGACAGTTCACCTGGAAAGTGCAGCGGGCAGGATTAGTGTAGACAATGCAGTCGGGTCGCCTCACTAAAAACATCCAAGATGGCTGTGGATTCCTTCCTCCAGGGCTGGTTGAACAGAGATCTCTGGCTGGCAGAGGGTGTGGAGTACTGCAGCCAGCAACATTGAACAGCTGAGGTGGTATCTGCCTCCAGCTGCTGGCCTCATGCAAGCAGGCTGCATGAAAAGTGGCAGCAGAGGGCAGACACTTCATCCAGCAGGGGTGACGGGCAGAACAGTGATTACCACCAAGATGGCGGCGGGCTCCTTCCACCAGAGCCGTTTGGAGTAAGTGACACATTGGTCCTGCAGCCACTGGCATGACAACGGCATAGATGAGGCAGGATCAGCCTAGCGATCCCGTTTACTTACAGGGAGGCAGTGGCAGTGGTGGCGGAAGGCAAGCAGTCCACCAGGCAGTGGCGCTGGGCTGGCTCAATGTCAGGCAAGGGAAGGTTAGATCCCCTCACCGATTGTATCCAACATATCAGCGGGCTCCCTCTTCCAAAACCGATTGGCCCCAGAACTCCAACTAGCAAAGTGTTCCCTCCCCAAGAGAGCCCTGCAGTAAGCCACACAAGAACAGTGTTAGTGACGCAAGATTCGCCTACCGCTTTTGGGATACGGGTTGAGCTCTTCTCACCTCAAGGTCGGGCCGTGAGGAGTCCGCACGAGGTGCCATGAGGAGACCGGTTCAGCTAAGAGGAGAAAAACAGGCATTGCTCAGACTGCCTTATGCACCAGAGCCTGCTTTGTAGTAGGTAGTCGATATACTGTCGCTGTAGGGAATCGGGGGCTAGCTTTGCAGGTATTTACACTAAAAAGATATCCCAAACCAGAGAGCCTCTTAGAGGCACGACCTTCTGGCGGACTATGCACAGCCTGGCCGTGTCTCCATCCATATGCTGGATATAAAACACACGTATTACTCAGAGCAAACAGAGCCAAGAGGGATAGTTAGGAGGAAGAACCCTTGTTTGGTAGAGATTCCCCTCTTTGTAGTCTCGGCCTGTCCTCCAGACAAGGATTCGTGTTACCACTTATGTGTGGATCAAGATGCTTGTGGAACAAACACATTGTTGAAATTGCATGCAGACAATGTCATTGGAGAAAGTTCCTCACTGTGCATTATGCAGCTGTAGTGTAGAATATACACTAGTTATTACCCAACGAGATAGCACTTTACAATTAAGCAGTAGAAAGTACTCCAGTTGGGTAGACATTTTGTGCAAAACTGTGGACTCTTGTTGGATAAAGGTGGCAGGAGAGGTTCTGTTCTGGCCCAGTCACTCACACAGCTACGGACACACCCATACAGACACTCAGACACCCATTCACACATCCATTCAGCCACTCTCACATATACTCACAGACTGACACAGCTACTCACACACTCGCTCACAGACCCATACAGCCACTCACACACCCACAAAACCATTAACATTCCCACTCACAGACCCTCACAGCCACTCACATACCCACTGACACACCCTTATAACCACTGACACACCTACTCACAGACCCATACTACCACTCACACACCCAGAAAACTACTCACACACCCATACAGCCACTCACACACCCACTTACTGATCCCTACAGCCACTCACACACCTACTTTTAGATCCATATAGCCACACACACATACCTATTCACAGACCCATACAGCCAATCACACACCTACTCTCAGACCCATACAGCCTCTCACAAAACCAGTCACACACCCACTAACAGACCCATACAGCCACTCACACACCCAGTCACTGACCAATACAGCTACTCTCACATCCACTCACAGACCCAGACAGCCACTTACACACCCACTCACAGACCCATACAGCCACACACACACCCATACAGCTACTCACACATCCACTTACAGATTCATGCAGCCACTCACACACCCACTTTCAGATCCATACAGCCACTCACACAGCTGTTCATAGACCCATACAGCCAATCATACACTGACCCATACAGCCACTCACAAAACCAGTCACACACGCACACAGCTACTCATGCACCCACTCACAGACCCGTAGAGCCACTCTCACACCCACTCAGATACCCATACAGTCACTCACACACCTACAAAACCACCCACACACCCACTCACACACCTACTCACTGACCTATACAGTCACTCACACACTCACACTCACTGCCAAAGGTTACAGGTTACAGTTAGGAAATTAAAAAAATTAAAACCTTACAAATTCACTAAAAACCCACACAGTTACTTATGCACCTACTCACAGACCCATACAGCCACTCACACACCTACTCACACATCCATACAGTCACTCATACACCTATAAAACCACTCACACACCCTCTCACAGACCCATACAGCCACTCACACACCCACTTACCGGCCTATACAGCCACTCACACACTCACTGTCAAAGGTTACAGGTTACAGTTAGGAAATAAAATGTAAAAAACCTTAGAAATTCACTAAAAAACAAAGGTTACAGGTACTTTATATTTAGGAAATAACATTAAAAACAGAAATTCACACAAAAAAACTAAGATTATAGGGACGTTATAGATAGAAAATAGAATTTTAAAAACCTTAAAAAATTCACTGAAAAAAACAAAGATTAAAGGGACATTATAGTTAGGCTCAGATTTCACTCATACAAAACCAGTGAAATTCAGCAGTTATAGTTACCTGAGCTAACTATAACTTATGCCCTGCGCAATGCACTGCTTATGACCTCACATATTACATCACTCATGAAAAGGTCAGCGACATCACTGATGACATCTCAAATGACATGACTGATGACATCACTGATTACACCATCCATTGAGTGTAATTGCTTTTATAAACATTTCAGAGACTTAAAGATGTATACTAACATACAGCATAAGTGAAATTACTACTCTTTCTGTACTACTAGTGAGTGATACTGTTTCTAGCATATGTCGTCTGAGTGGCTTTGTGACTGCCTGTATCAGTGTGTGAGTAGCAAAAATGCAAAGACACCCACATCACCCCCTACCATGCCCAAAGGACATCCTGGTGCTTGAAACAGTCAGCGGTTAGCTAACACTAGGTAGTGTGTAATTTTCTTTTTTATAATTATTACCTCAAATCAATTTGCAGTGGGGTGGTATGTGCTATAGATCAGGGCAGGAGGTTGAGATGGTCACAGGCCAACGGTGAAGCTTTTTATAGTGCACTACTTAATGACGGCGAACAGGTCATCTTGAGTTGTTTAGACCCGGCTGTGGAGGGGGCCGAATTAATCAGGGCATTTGAGGGTGTTGCCCAATTAATTGATGGTCTGCTCAGGACTACATCAAATAGAGCTAGACCGGACGACCCAAGGTGGTTTGACCAACGTTGCTCTCGTGCCTTGAGAGAGCTGAAAGTTGCTCTAAAATCTTCCCCGAGAGATAAGGGTATGGTGACCCTCTGCAGGAAAAATTATAAGTTAGCCGTTAAAGGCCGTAAAACAAAATTACAAACCCAAGCCTGGGAGGACCTGAGGGAGGCAATGGAGTTAAAGGATACAACTGCCTTTTGGAAAGTTATAAATAACCCTAGTTTCCAAGAGGTAAATAAACCCGGGCTAGCAAACAATATCTTGCCGGGGCAATGGCGTGAGCACTTTTATGGGCTCTACAACCATTGTACAGATAAGGACCAGGACCAGGATAACAGGGGGGAGCAAAACATTGCCCTGATAAATTTCTCTTTGGACGAGATCAGGGTAGGGATTGACGGTTTGACCCGTAATAAGGCTCCGGGGCCAGACGGGATTCCACCCGATCTCTTTTTGAGCAAGGTGGATCTCTGGGCACCCATCCTGACGAGGGTTATTAACACAGCAGTAGACACAGTAATGCTGCCATCATGGTCTACAGCTACGATTGTTCCCATTTTTAAAAAAGGTAACAGGGATAACCCACTTTGTTATCATCCAATTTCCCTAATTGATGTGTCAGCAAAAGTTTTAGGGCGGGCCATCCTCATCCGGCTAATGGACTGGGCTGAGGATCAGCATATTATAACTGACACCCAATTTGGCTTTAGGCCAGGGAAGTCTACCACCGATCAATGTCTTAATTTATATTTACTTTCAGCCAAGTACACTATTGCCAGCCAAGGGACTGTGTACCTGGCATTTATGGAATTGACGGCGGCTTTTGACCGAGTCAACCGAGGAAAATTATGGGCAATCATGGGTGACCTTGTTGTGGATCCGGGACTTATTAACATTTTAAAAACCTTGCACTCAAAAATACCACGGCTACGGTTAGGTATAGTCAGGAGGGAAGCATTACAGAACCTTTCACATGCTCTAGTGGGGTCAGACAGGGATGTATTCTGGCCCCATTTTTGTTTACATTGTACATAAATAGACTCGATCAGGCACTTAGCACTTTAGAAGCTGATTCACCTAGGATTGGCTCTCGAGGAATCCCCGTCCTGCTTTACGCGGACGATGTGGTCCTGCTTGCCCGCACACCCAAAGGGCTGCAGATTCTGATAGACGGCTTTGTTTCTTTTATGGAGAACTTAGATTTGTCCCCCAACCTGTCAAAATCATATGTCATGGAAGTGGGCAAAAAAACAAGTAAAATGTACAATTATACCATTGGATTACATCGCCTGGGAAAGGTGCATTCTTTCTCGTACCTGGGGATTTTATTTGATGACCGTCTAAATTTTAAAAATTTAATGGAAGAGAAATGTCGTAATCTAACCAGTTGCTCCGGGTCGATCATGAATTTTGCACATAGGTTAGGTCGGTGGTCACCTGAGCAAATTTTGAGATTATATAGCTCCATGTGTTGTGCCAAGGTTATGTATGGAAGTGAGGTATGGGGATTTATTAATGTAAAGTACATACAAGTTGAGGAAAATAAGTATTTTCGGCGTTTGCTTAAAGTGCCCCAGAGCACATCATCCCACATTGTCCATGAGGAACTTAGTGTTGGCTATATTACGGACAGGCTGGGAGTCAGACCCCTAGTCTGCTGGGTCAAAATTTGGGCAAGTGAGGAGGCGACTTTCTGCAGGCAGATTATAGCAGACTGCCTCGCTCGTGATCGGGGGCTTAAAATCCCATGGTTAAAATATGTGAAGGAGACCCTGGAGGGAATAGATGTGCAGATCTTTTTATCAACCCTTCTAAAATATCCATGAAGGACAAGGCTATGGTTAAGGATCGGTTTTTTAAGCATATCACAACACTCAGGGACGACAGGGAGCTGATTAAGCAGTCTGTAAGAGAATATCTTTTAACTAAAACATCCATGGGCATTGAACCTTATTTGTCTTATTTTTATAATGCCCATGATAGATTCTTAATGACACGGTTTAGGCTGAATCTCCTGCATCATGTATTAGCTGACCCGGCGGGATATACACCGTCTATAGAGATGAAGGGACCATGTGGCTGCGACCTACGGTCTCCACAGGATACCCTTTATCTTGTTTTACTATGTCCCTTTTACTCACAACCTAGGATCCTATTTTTAAAGAGAATTTTAAAGAAAGCCAGATTTAAACAGGCAAGGGTAGCTTTGTTATTTTTAAAGTTGTCCCCAGATGCTCTGACTCTTTTTTGTACTGTAAATTTTTTAAGGGCAGCATTCAAGCTAAGGGCAACTAGGGGATTGGGGGGAGTATAAACCAGCCAGTGATGTTATTCATTTTTAAGGTATTACGAGGGAATTGTGCAAGGGGATGCGTATCCTAATCATTGATGTATTGATTATGTTTCATGGAAACTTTTAGATTGCTGAACTAGTTTTTAACTTTGATGTATTTTATTTGTACTTTTATGGTATTCTTTTATGCCGAATAAAGTCATGTGATTGATTAAAAAAAAAAATTGCAGTAATTTACTGATGTATACAGGGTGCAGCAATCATACTTTGCATACCCTTTGTTATTAGTCATATAACATAGTCATGCAAAGTATTTGGACTATTTATGTATTTGAAAATATGGGATGTTTTATGTTAATTAAGGCCTCTGCCATAGAGTACTGTTGAAGGTGCAACCTTAGTTTTGAATTTTGCACTACCTTTGTCTTCTTTCAGATTATAGAGAACACCTTTTAGTGGCCCACCTGGTTGAAACAGGAAACCTTATTTCTTGTGGTCTCTTCCATATTCCAATCTCTTGGGGGGGCGGGGTGCCTTTTAGAGACAAATAGCCCCAGCCCCAGAAATCCTCTGTGTGGAATTTTGCTTTCCATTTCTTCCCATTGTCAACTGAATCTCTCTTGAGTTTCTGCCGTGATGCTGCATCAGATTCTCTGTAATGCTCTATAGCCTATACCATTACAGACCTATTCTGAAATAGGCTGTAGATGTACTTGACCAACCTTAGCATGAGATTATGATTCATGAAGGAACAACTGCTCACAAGTATTTGTGTAGTCCACTCACATCTCTGCTCAGATGAAGAGAAGGTTGGGATTCTAGGGACAGCTGTGTAACGTGGTATCTTGTTTATGGGTATGTACCTTACACCCTACCTAAACTCTTCAAAGCACAAATACATTTTTCTGACCCTACCCTAGAACATTCTGCCCACACTACCCACAACAGACTCACCACCTACTCAACCACTACAAAACACAGGCTATTAAACTAACCACTTCAGAAAATGTCCCACCTATACAGCCCACAACAACAAACCGTTGCCCTCCCAGTATTCCTTATAAATTAAAACAAATACCATGAAATTATAATAGATACCTTTCTGTAGCTGATAATCTTTCTTGTATTAATGTCTTTTAGGCTATTCAATACAAGTCATCATTCTCCAAGACTTTCTACAGTAACAATTCTGTGGCTGTGGGTTGAGGGACAGTGGCAGTAGTAGTTGGGTGTGTTGCTATGGTGCCTGTGGTTGTGGCTCGAACAGTGGTGGTGCTAGATATGGCCACTTGCTTTCTGGTGGTACAGTGCAGACCTTCTGGTGGTATATCTTGCTTCCTTCAGCTCAATGAGCCAGCATAAATCTATTCTAATCTCCCCAATTTTTTCCTGCTGAAGCTTTGTGGCTGTATTTCCATGTGTGTCTAAGGTGAGAAGAATAAAATACTCTATTTAGTAATACCCACTGCAATAAGCATGTGCCCTTCAAAAAAGTCACACAGCATTGCTTGCATTTTTCCATACTTAACAAGAAGCTGCAGCTTTTTTAGCATCCACCATCTCTCTTAAATGTATAAGAGGACATAAAAAAGCACCACGCTTGTTGCAGTACAGTGGCAGAACATTTGCTAGGCTCAAGTGATCACCTATTATGTGCTGATCACTGTAATCAAGTGTTAAACTTGTGAATCATTTACTAAATCAGTTATAAAGTGTGTTTAAATAGCAAAACAGAAAAATCATATTGCCAGTGAATGTGTTTGATTATGTTGCATAATTTGCTTTTTCTTGCTGAATAATTTAGATGAGTGTTCTGCATATTTTTTACAACTTTGCTACCCTGGCCTGGCCTACTACTACCCTCTTTACAATTTCCATTCCTACTAATAGCCATCAATATTCCTCCTAAATTGAGGATGAGGGGTAGCTTAGGGTGACTGTAGGCCATGATTTAGGGTTACAGATAAATAAGTGATATGTAATAGAAGGTGTGACAATGGTTACAGTAGGAATAACAGTTCATGTGATCTAGCTTCAGCTTTTTATGGATGGTATAGTTATGGGAAGGTTCTATTGATAAGAAATCATAGTAGCATTGTGCAGTGGGTGGTACTGGGGGAGTACAACACCATCTGCCAATAAAATGAAAGAGACACAACCATAGTAAAGAAAAATAGGGTTATGGGGTTAGTTTAAAGTCAAAGAGGGCATCACTGGGATAAGTGTTAAAAAATATCAGCAACTGTTGTGGTCAATAATGCAATTCTGGTATGTAACGGTAAAAAATAAATGTACTTTTTAACTTCTACATTTTTGTAATTGTTATAGACATACATCTGTTAATCACAACATATTTAAGGACCTGATTATGAGTTTGGCGGTGTGGGAGCAGGACCACCATGCCGCCACCCCGCTCCCCCACCTCCAAACCTGTGTGCGCACTGCCCGCCAGATTCTTACTTTTTTAATCACTGGCTGGCATTTCTTTGGTGTTCCCACGGCGGTGCCTATGAAATAGGCACTGTAATATGAACGTCAAAAGCAGTACCTGCATGACATGGACTTGTGCAGTACATGCCATGCAGGTACTGGGGTGCATGCACAGAGGTGAGCACATCATGTGCATGCACCCCATGGCCCAGAGGCATGGTTTTCATGGAGTAAGAACCACCATGAAAACCGTGGCGGAGAGGAAACTCATAATATATGCTTGGTGGGACCGCAACGGTCCCGACAAGCATATTGCGGCTCAAGACCGCTGCGCTACCGTCAGGGATCAGAGATCCCTGGTGGTTGCAGAGGTTCAATGATGGTTCGACCACCCAACTTGTAATGGGGCGATTGGAGCATCGGTGCGGCGGAGGAAGGATCACAACCGCAATGTCACCGTGAGTCTGGCGATCCGTGGACCGCCAGACTCATAATCAGACCCTAAGCCTCTATATTTTGAAATCTTTTCTAATTCAATTTTTCACATACAATTAATTGCTCTAACTAAAAGACATATTTCATGGAAGGAATAGCTTATCTGTTCCTTTTGGTTCCTAATCTCAAAACAATCCGCATTACCACACTGATTATGCTGGTTTCCTATGTATAAAAGGACCTAGATGCAATTTGGTTCTATAGTATGTGCTATGCAAACAAAATATGCATAACTGCAGCCAGAAGTTTTAAAAGTGCAACAGCTGCAGTGATAAGCAGCTTGTCTCACTGACAGCGGAATCATTTTTACGGCCTCTTTTTAACATTTATTAGAAGCTCTTCTGCTCAATTACACAGTGAACCTGGAGGTATTTTAAAAACAATATGTGAGGTTATGAAGCACTTGTCTTTCCAAAGGCAACTTTAAAGGCAGAGGCATAATGTAAAAGAGCAAGTAAAGTTACACCAGCAAAGATGCATGGTATTTTGATTAACAATTACTATTAAGAAACAAACATGAATTATGACTCGTTCCATAATCTGCTATATGTCGCCCCATGTCTGCTTGCTGTTGTTTCTGTGCTGCTGCGATTAACAAAAAGGTACTGAATAGTAGCACCACTAACATTCACAGTAACTGTATGTACAAACAATACTTAGGGCCCGATTACGAGTCTGGCTTTCCCACCACCCTATTATGACTTTGGCGCTTGGACCGCCATTGCACAGCTGCAGCTGCCAGGTAACTGCCATTTCCTGATAGTCCCGCGGTGGTCTGAGGGTCGCAATATGCTTGGTGGTGCCCTGAGGCACCGCTAAGCATATTATGACTTTCCTCACTGCCAGCGCTGTCATGGAGGCTCTTCCTCCATGAAAAGGCTGGTGGTGAGGAAAGAAAGGGGGCCCTAAAGTCCCCAGTCTTGGCCTTGTGCACTGGGGTGCACATATTGTGCCCCCCTGTATTTCTGCACCCCCAGTTCCTTCACAGGAAGAAGTGCACAACATGAAGCATTTCTTCCTGTACAGGAACGTGCACTGGTGGTCCTGCAGTGGTGCTGTTTCAGGCTCACAATGAGAATTTTAAACAGCACTGCTGCAGGACCACCATGCCGCCTGCCCACCAGACTACAAACAAAATTGTAATCTGGCATGCAGCGGTGAGTCTTGGCGGTGCAGGATTGCAGTGGTGGCGTATCGCAGCCCTCGCAATGCCAAAACTCATAATCTGGCCTTACGGCTCTTATTTAGAGAGCAGGTACGCCATCCACTGTATTACGAGTGCCTTAGGCTATAATGCATTTGCAATATGGCAAGTGTGGCATCAGCTATGCTTGTAATACCAAACTCTAAATAAAACCAAACAAAATGTCCAGGAATGGATCATGAAAACAATGATTAGGGGAAGGAGTAGAGGAGCAAAAGGAGGATAAAACTAAAGGAGAGATAGCTCAGAGGATACTGATGTAAGAAAATGGGGAAAGAGGGGAAAAAACAAAGGAGACTGGAGAAGTTATTATGCAGAAACGAAAGGGAATCTAAAATGAAAAAAGGAGGTATGTGAGGTTAACAAACACCAAAATAAATAAAAGGGAATTTTAAAATATAGGAAAAATTAAAGAAATGGAAAAAAGTGGAAAGAAGGGACAAAAAAATAAACCACAATGTTAAATGACTAAGAGTAAAATGTGATTTAAAGCATTCTAAATAATACTATTGGAAGTAAAAATGATTACAGTATCACAAAAAAACTCTATCATTTAAAGAAATCCTACTCAGTCACCCATATTTATACTAGTCCATCAGACTTAACTAATTCTCAAATACTCTTCATCCTCCACCACTGTCATATATACCTTCACCATCACACATAGGGCTGCCATCGAGCAGACCCTTGAGTGAGATCTGCACCTTTCGTGCTCTCTAGTGTTTTTGCACATTTCCAGTTTTGCTCTGAGCAAATCTCTGGTGACAATTTGAAATAAAAAAACAGTTGTGAAGCTTGTGAGATTAATAATTGTGAAATTAAGGGAAAATGAAGAAAACTGATTTTCAAACAGCAGTGGAGTCTGCATTTATAGTGGTGCTGGCTTTGGCCCGGGTCATCTTTGGCTGCCCTAAAAGAAGGGGATAAAATGAAGGCACTGAATAGCAGTATCAGCCATGGTAAGCACAAGTATAAATAAACATTCAAATTAACTGATGGTGCCCCACCTTATCCTAATAATAAGAGTTCCTTGTTCTTGAAATACTTACAAATGGTATGCCTCTTTCGCTACCTTCATATCCTTTCACTATAAACTCTACAAAGTATGCAAAACTTGAACGTCATGAATGTGGAGACAGTGCAGGAGAAGGCGAGTCATGGAGAAGCCAAGACCGATCATTCTTGGGCTCTTTCTTCATTATTTCTCAATTCCTTCCCATCAACCTGATACTAGGCACACATGGTTTCAGGGCTGCCTGCTGGCACTGTAGGTAACAAATCTCATCATTCAAATCTATCCTTAAAACCCCCAAACCTGGACATGATGTAGTGCCCCTCATATGATCCTTTAGTTTCTGGGCCGGATCTCTCCACTATATACTTTCAGCTGACATTTAGAAAGCGTAGTAAAAGCATTCATGCCCACAGGGATTGAGACTTGGCTGTTGGTCCCTGCATCAGATTGTCATACATGGGTCCATTTCAAACTTCCGAGGCAAGATCCCAAAACCATAGAGATGTACTGAGGTCTGCAAACCCTGTTTTGGGATCCGCAAACCACACAACAACATTTAAGTTTTAGAACATAACTTCTGGGGTGGTCCCTTTGGATATCCATTCATTAAGACCAGAAGAGTGGGAACAAAAACATAATTTTTTCCTTTTTACCTTCAATGGCACTTGTTGCTGTCCCCTTGAGAAAACCTGCTGTATGGAACACCACCAAACTTGGCATGAACATGGAACTTTGCTCAAGAAAGAGCCTTTGCTTACTTTGCTGTAAATACATTCAGCAGCTTTTGAGAAATTTGTGTTTAAAAAGAGTTTTGGTTGGGCAAGAAAGGCTTAAATTATAGAGATTTCTGGGCCAATATTTTGCAAATCAGCAGCAGAATTGCAAATTCACAAAAGATTCTCAAACACAAATCAAAATATGCAGGCAAACCATTGGACTAGTAAACATTGTTACCTGTGGATTAGTGAATCTGGCTGTGGATTCTAGAAGACACTTCACTCTGATAGGCTGGCCAGCACAGAAAAAATTCTGTTGTGCGCTTATTTAGGGTACACTAAGTATTGTGTTGAGAAAAATCAAAACAAAAAGGGCAAAAGGTGAAAGAGTGAGCCCACTCTCAACCTAAACCTTGTGGACAAGGGTGGGCATAGGGACCACCCCCACCAATAAAATGAATATTAAAAAATGATTTTTATACTGGGACTCGAATATGATGATGGATTTGCAAATCCTAGACCCACCCTGGGTCCCATGTACCTTCTGTGAATCTCAGAAATCGCAAACACAGAATGCAATAGGCAAATACTGAAAAACAATTAAAAGAAATAGGTTTGGTGAAACGCATGCACTTTAGCAATGTATAATAGGGGTTTACCACACACGTAGGTTAACTACAGGGAGTTTTGGAGTTATATGATAAAAATAAAAAAACTAAAATAAAACACTGAACAAAACAAAGCAAAAGTTAAAGTAAAGTTATAGTTAGCTTTGGTTATAACGTCTCAATATATGTTGAAAGAAACCTCAGAAATTCACCTATAAAACCACAGATGAAGTGCTGTTATGGTAACGTAGTTCAGCTGGGTATCTATGCACAGATAACCTGTGGCAGACCGGACTCTTCGGGCCTGATTCACAGAACTAACTTACGTCAAAAACGTAAAGTTAGTACTTTTTGTATTCACAGAATACACTTGCTCATTTTGGTATTCACAGAATGAACTTACTCATTTCGGTATTCACAGAAGTTAGTAACTAACTTTACTACTCCTAAACTGAGAAAAATCCTAACTTTAAGACTTTCGGTATTCACAGAAGGCATTTAGGAGTCCTAAAGTTAGGACTACTAACTTCTGTGAATACCGAAATGAGTAAGTTCATTCTGTTAATACCAAAATGAGTAAGTGTATTCTGTGAATACCAAAAGTACTAACTTTACGTTTTTGACGTAAGTTAGTTCTGTGAATCAGGCCCTTCATGGATTGCTGCTGACTTTGAGTAGGCCTCATAATGTGAGTGGACATTGACAGTGTAAGTCTGTAGAGCTTAACTGAAAAAAGGGTGTATTCTTTACTGCATTATACATTATGGATGGAATCCACACCTGTAGGAATGTGGAGCATTATGCAGTGAAGCCTGACAGGCTACACCATGTAATACTTTCACAATACCCCAAAATAGGTCCTTTGGATTCACACTAATAAATCTCTAGCTCAGACCTGGTAGTGTGGCACAGAGCAGTCAGTCTTTACTAGAGGAACCTGTTGAGCATTTTGGAGTACCAACATGGACGATAAGTAATTTACATGACTCAAAAGAAATCCAACCCTAATGTATAAAAATAAAGCTGATTTTTATGTAAATTTAGACACCAAAGCAGTCAATCGAATGAGTATAACCAGAGTAATAGATTTTAAAAGGAAAAATAAATCAGTGCAATTCGATACTGTAGAACTTTAACATTGCAGTAAATGGTAAAAAGCATTAGTGACAGTTGGTCACTTGCAGATCAAGTTGCGTGGAACCCACTGGGGGGTAAGGAGATGCAGGTCCCAGGACCAGGCCACGACAGTTGAATTTTACTTGGCTCGTAGGGCCCGGTTGCAGAGTTGCTCTGACATTCTGGTGCTGAAGCAGGAGCTGCAGGGCAGCTGGTTTTACCTCTCAGGCGATGCTGGTGAATAAACGGATGCAAAAAGTCGACAATGGGGCCAGTGAAGTGGTCGGCTGAAGGTACTGCAGAGTTACCCGGTGTTACAGCATCAAGTGAAAGCAGTGGTAGCTGGGCTAGCCATCAACAAGCCTTGACAGCGATAAGGTTAGCATGAAGATATTTCGACGTCCGGAGGTCTGAGGGAATATGGTAGCCACCTGAAACTTGCTGGAGGTCAGGACTACATTTCCCACAATGCACTGGATCATCTGCTTTTGGGTGATCCCTCAGAGGGCCCGATGGCCAGTGATTCTTTGGTTCCTAGAGTGTGCTTTTACCTGTGGGCTGCAGGGGACTTGTGCCACTAGTCTAAGGGAGTCTGGAGTTGCCTTTGGCTCTCAAAGTGATCCTTCTGTCTGGGTGAATTGGTCTTTGGTCCTGGGTGAGTCACAGTTGTGCAATTGCAGGGTGGTTGCCACAGGTGCAGAGTATTGTGCCCTTGTTTTGTACAGGTCCTGTAGTCATGTACGTGGGTCTCATCTTTGTCCTGTTTTGCAGTTTGAATCAGAACTGAGGATCTGGTGCCCTGGGTGCCCCTTAAATCCTAAATTTAGGGGCATTAGGGGTGTGGGTGCAAGTGGCCAATGGGCTACTAACCCCAGTGGCTAATCCGCCCCTGAGGTTGTGTGTCACTTTTTCTACCCAGAACCCTCTATTCTGCAACTTTCAAAAATGGCAGAAATCTTCCTTGGCTGTACAGACCAGGTAGCCCACCCTAGGGATATGGCTAGCCTTCTGAAGGTGTATAGCTCCTGACTACATAATTTCCCACCCTGCCTGGGAGAAAATGTGCCTGGGTACGGCTGTTTCCTCCTCTGGGAGGTAGCCTGGATGCGTATCAGAGGCGGTAAAAACATTGAAGCTCAACGCTTTGATGTGCCGCTTCATTAGCCATCCCGGTAGGGAGGAAGGTGTCACCTCCTTCCCGCCCAGGCCTTTGTTTCTAATTCCCAGAAGTGTTCACAACTCCTGGCAGGGATTCAGATTCCTGTCTTGGCAGCAGCAGCTGCTGGCTGTCAGCCAGGGCACAGGAGAGGCTGGGGCAACCAGGTGGGCAACCTCTAAGGTAGCCACCTGAGTGCATGTTACATCAAATCCAACATGGAAGTCATGTCAGGTTTTATGAGACAAGTTGTTTGATACCAACCATGACATATTTCAGTAGGATCATAATGGAACTGGCAACTTTGGGGGTGCACAGGTGCCAGCTCATGTTATCCTATGGACCCCTGATGACTTATTGTAGCCCTGTTAGACCTGGCTTTTCCAGCGGGTTTATTCCCAGACTTTTTGCTTTTCGGCCTCCTGTTTTGGACCCTGTTTTTGTTGGTTTTATAACTCTGGGCACTTTACCACTGCTGATCGGTGCTAAAGTGCATATGCTCTCCCTGTAAATTGTTATGATGGATTGGTGATTCCATGATTGGCATATTTGATTTACTGATAAGTCCCTAGTACAGTGCACTGTGTGTGCGCAGGGCTTGCAAATCAAATGCTGCTAGTGGGCCTGCAGCACTGCTTGTGCCACCTACATGAGCGGCCTGTAAATGTAACTCAGACCTGCCACTGCAGTGTCTGTGCACAGTTTGGTACTGCCATGTCGACCTGGCAAGTGCACCCACTTGCCAGGCCCTAACCTTCCCTTTTCTTACATGTGAGTCACCCCTAAGGTAGGCCCAGGGTACCCCTGTGGGCAGGGTGCAGTGTATGTGAAAGGTAGGACATGCCCTGATGTGTGTGGCATGTCCTGATAGTGAAATACTCCCAATTTTGTTTTTCACTATTGAAAGGCTATCTGTCCCGTAGGATAGAATGGGAGTTTATTTATACCATCTTATAAATATACCTTCCCATTGGGACAAGATAGAAAGATGGAGTTTAGTATGCCTGAAATCAAAATATAAAAATGCTTCTTTTAGTAAAGTGGATTTTTATATTGTGCGTTTGAAAATACCACTTTTAGAAAGTGGCTATTTTCTTGCTTAGCCAACCTGTGTGCCTCTGCTGGTTTGTGGATTGATTGTTCGGCTTTTGAATGACAGGGGCTGGGGATGTGCATTCTATCAGACGGCCACCAGGGAGGGGGGGTTGATGTGTGTCCTGCCTTTCCTGGATGAGTCAGGGCTGGGCTGAATAGACCTGGGCTGCATTCAGAGTAGGGGGAGGAGATTTCTTTCACACCTGAATGGGCATGGTCTGACTTTGACAATGCTGTCTCCACCTCCTGCCAGGAAGCTGCACCAGAGGGGACAGAACTGCTTTTGGCCGGGCAAAGAGTTTCTCTGCCACCAGATAACAAAGGATTATGTGCCATAAAAAGTGGGGCCCAGACTTTTAGATTACTTCAGGAATTCAAGAGGAACCTTTGCCAAGGAGAAGGGCGGGAGAAACTGAGAAGTACTGCCCCTTTACTGGGTGCTCTCTGGCGTTGGCCTGCAGTGGCTGTTTCTGACAAGGACTGTTCTGTGTGCTGTGCCCCCTACTTGGGGAAGATCTCCAAGGGCTTGAAGTAGAGCTTGCCTCCTGTTCTGAAGTCTCAAGCACACAAGGACTTCACCCCCATCTCCGCCGAACTCCCTTGCTGGGAGTTCTGCCCTGCCAGGAGGTGCCTGCTGCTGTTCTGGGCCTCTGAAGGTTGTTCCAACTGTTGGGAGCTGGAAAAGCAACGCAACTAAGAGAAGCGCGATGCATCCGCACCTGTTTCTGATGCTTCGCCGAAGAAACCGACGCAGCGCCTGCCCGCAGCTCAAGAAATCCCAGCATGTTGCATCGATTGCACCGATCTACGAAGGCCGATTCCGACGCAGGCCCTGCTGTGCGGCTGCAAGAACCATCGCATTATCCCGAATTGTCACGCATCGAGGCACCAGGTCTGTCGCATCGCTGGGAGACGCAGTTAGAAACCGACGCATCACCTCCTCTCCGGCACAGATAAAAAGGAGATCAAGAAAGTGTTAATTGGTTACTCACAATGGCATTGTTTGAGAAATTCACATAAAATTTGGCAGACATTTTGCATGTTAAGTCTTTTGTGGGTATAGCAAGTTTCTTGCAGATCCATCGAGGGGGAGTTAAAAGAGAGGGTGTTAGACCCAGCGGTATCTGGCTAGCTGGGACGCATCGAAGCCAGACAGAATCCACCGTCCTAGATAGGATGAGTACGTTGCACTAGTCAGATAACCAGGGCTCACCCTCTGCTAGCTTGGCACAGAGCAGTCAGGCTTATCCTCAGGGTCAAAGTGTAAAGTATTGGCACAGCACCACTCTCCCAACACACTGAGTACACAACAAAAAGACTCCTCACAGTATGTATAAAACACTGGTCTTTGTATTACACACACATTGAAACACATTGGATATATGCTTTACAGTTATATGCTATTGTTGAACTCTCCCATTAGCAGCAGGACGGGATGAACATATCTGTACCCTTCATAGGAATTCACTTGGTCCATTATACCCTCAGCTTCGAAAGTGACATAAACCCATGTGCATCCTTTTCCCGAGGTATTCACAATCCAAGAAATCCCTCCCACATCGAAAACAACAGAAACATATATGCATGCTGTTCAGGGGTATTCTACTTTCCCGCTATCACTCTAGCATAAACCACAACATTCATTCCCAAATATCGCATACCCAATACAGTTGTAGTGGTCAAGAAATCACAGGTTTTGACTTCACCTCATGACCCAGCCCTTAGCCACTCAAACGACGCCATCCAACAATACATTTTACACCCGCTGGTGATACTTTGACTAGATTGTCGGGACCACCTAAAGCAGAAGGAAACAGTTAATTGGTTTCATCCATCCAGATAGAGCCATCAAGGCACCCAGCGACACCTTCACGATCGTGGGATCAAATCCCCCCGTAGACAAAAGACTGTGACACCGGAAGCTGGTGCGCTTCCAATTTTGAGAAATGTTTCCCCCCAAGCGGAGGTGCAAGCCGCCATTGCTCCAGGCAGCCAGCTGTGGGTGCACACAAGGCACAACAAGACCCCTCGGGTCCAGTCACGATGTTACTTAAAACAGACTACCAAATGGCGTGGGTCCGGGGGAAGGGAACAGGCGACCTCGGACTGAGGCCGCAATGTCAGGTACTGTCGTCCTCCCAATCTGGAGGTCGGAGACAGTCCAGGCTTTCGGCTGGGGTCCTGCGGATTCGGCAAACATCTCCCAACACACCTCAGACACCTAACACTACAAGGAGTGAGCTAGCACCGGGTTTCTGGTTGCAAACTCGGGTCCCTTGGACTTGACAAACTTACCCAGCACTCCTCGAATCCCTTACTGTACGGCACTCCAGGTGGGCTGCTGATCTTTACAAGCACACTCCTCTACTTAGGGGCCGATTCCGATCTCGGCCGGTAGGGCTCCGAATCGGATTCGGCTTTACCGGATCCGATTCGGAGCCCTGTTTCCCGACCGAATCGTACGCGGGTCCGGCCGAGCGAGTACGATGCAAATTCGCCGACCGACTCGTCCGGGCGTCCCGACTGCTCCGACCGACTCGTTCCCGGCTCGAACCGCACCGACCGACTCGCTCGGACTCGACTCGCACCGCGCAATGGAGACGTTCCCCGGCCGGGTAAGTACGATGCGCGCCGCGAGCAGTCCGACCGAGCCGCGCACTCCGGCTCGAAAGAGCTGTCGGAGCCGTACTTTGGGGGTCCGTGTCGGACCCCCCTGTACGCGTAGCCGCGTGAGTCGCACACAGGGGGGACCCATGGGTCCCCCCTACCTGTGCGTGTACGGCGCGAATCGCTTCGCCGCGTACCCGCTGTAGGGGGCGCACTTGTCCGACTCGCACCCATTGAGTCAATGGGAGCCCACGTACGCGTTGTACGACAGGCTCCCATTGACTTCAATGGGAGTCCGACCGACTCGGGTCCGATGGCATACGTGCGCATCGTACTCGTTCGGTCGGACTGCACGGGTCCGATTCGGTCGGAAATCTCTCCGGGTCCGGCTCGGTCGGAGAGATTTCCGGCCCGAATCGGAATCGACCCCTTAGTGTGATTACTGCATACATCAGGACGGTCCTTGCCCCAACCGACGATAACTTCCATCCATTTCCGTTGCACCCTGCACAGTCCTTATGATCTTGTGGGAACGGGGAGATCCTTTCTGTCCCTGGGATCTCATGGACAGGAAACCAGCCAAACGGCCCTTGGAGAGTGCTCAGGGACCAGGGCCACAGCAGTTGGCAATTAGCTGCAGCCCAGCAAAATCCAGGCAAAATCCACCAAGTGATAGTCCCCTTCCTGGAGCACAACAGCCCCAGGCCACCACAAGTCTGCGGATAATCCAGTTGCAGTCCCTCCTGCCCCGATGGTTCCTCTTGTCGATGTCCCAGCGTTGAACCAGCGTAGTATGGTTCCAATCCCACAAGCATCTCTAAACTCCTGAGGACGAAGCCCCAGTAGTTATACCCACAATGACCTTTTAAGATGGGATCAGTTCAACAGGCCACCTTTGAAATGCACAAGCCCCCTCTAAATTTATTCTACCATGGGAGGCTTGATCAATATCTTTGTTGAGGCCAGGACCCTGCCCCTTGGAATGCAAGTGCCAATTTCACCCCCTCATAACCATTCCAGGAAGGTCCCTCAGAGTCACAGGTCTGAAGTTTCCCTTGAGTGCCCCTAGTTTATGGCAGTCTATGAGAAATGCACAGATGTAGCTGTCCCCCCAGCACCCAAATGAGCATTGAAGACAGGCTGACAGTTACACAGAGCGCCACGAGCATTGAAATGCCCACTTTCCTAAAATGGCATTTCCACATTAGTAATGTGAAATCCACTCTCACTACCGCAGAGGATTTGCCATTACTAATCTATTGATACCAAACACCATACTGCTATTTTCTGCACGTAGGAATTACAGTTCAATAGCCTTTCCATAGATCCCCCATGTTAGTCAATGCGATAAGCAGGCCTCACAGTACTGAATACACTATCCGGTGGCATTCACTACTCTTTTCTAATAAATCTATGATTTGTTTGGGGTCAACTGCTACATGTTTAGAATGCATATTTACAAAGAAGTGGTGCAACAGATACAGCAAGCAAAGTTGCTGCGCTGCATTGTGTCCCCTGGAGAGAGCAGAACCACGCCAATTCTTCAAACAAATGGCACAGTTCAGCTCCATCAATGCACAGTCCCACTTGTGGCTGTTTAGAGCCAAACTTGGCACTGTTGAGCAATAGTTAAAGGGTGTCTGCATTATGGTCAGAATTGTTTTTGCACAGGAGGGGGTACCTTCCTGCATAAAATATCCTGTGGGGCTTTTTCCTCTCTGTGTGTTGCAGAGTGCAGGACACATTAAAATAGGAAATAATGAAGAGAAATAAAGATATTTATCCTTATTAATAAACCCTCAGCCAGGAGCAACATATTAACTCATATCTATGTCTACATCTCTGAAAATATGATTTTGTGTTCAAATCTATTGGTAGAGGCACAGGAAAACCCATGCACTACCCATGGAATACCTACATAATGCAAAGTAACCCAGGGCAGTATAATGGGTCATTTTGCATTACTTTATATTCCAAAGCCACACCAATAGACATTGGTGTGGCTTTACAAATACCAAAAAGGATTTTGTGTCAGGGCTGTATTAACAAAACGGATGCAACCCTGACACAAAATATTTGTGAATGTGGGAGTTAGAGTTTGAGGTATGGTAAAGGTCAGAGAAGGTCTCACTAGGTGCAACTATTTCTTCTGACAATTAATCCATCTTGGTTTTTTCTGTCAGTATTGCATTTGAGTCTTTGTGTTTCACCAGCAACCAAGCATCAAGCACCTTCCAGTCTATATTATCCTTATTGTGTTTTTGCTCAACCTACACAGCATGATTGTACTACCTTAGATCATTTATTCATTTCTTACGCTGAACCTTCAAAGGCTCCAGTTCACTTCTTATCAAGGCTTTCAGTATCATCTTTCTTTCTGCATCCCTAATTTGATCCACCAGGTCAGTGAATAATTTGAGTAGGGGTTTCCTAACCGTTTAGTGGCAGAAATGGACTATAATTTTATCATGGCTATAAAGATCCCCCCAAAATGTACTGACATTCAATAAAACCCTATTAAAGCCTTGACTTCAATAAAAAATAAATCCAAAATCTCATCCCTAATAACTGGCCTTATGAAGCAGCCAACAGTGCTTGGGCGTGCAGACTTTACTCCAGCGGGACTCTCACCCAGATTTTACTAGTGAGATTACTACTTTCAATAGCAAAGCATTAGAAGGCATTCCATCCAAAACCTTTGCCTGGTCGCCATTGGAATGCAAATCATTAAAAGTCATTTCTGAATTATGGGAAGCATAATTTGATGTTCTATATATGCTTTCCCTGTGTTTTTCAATATTTCCTTTTGTTGTGGGAAGTTCTCTTCCTGTTATGCAAAATGCATCTTCCAATCAGTGGATTCCGTCCTTAATTGGATTTGTTCTGGTACTTCAAGGCACTCAACTGTTCTTAAGATCTTAATATCCCACTCCTTGTACACTAGCAGTATTAGCGCAGGGATGCACACTCTACTGCAAATGTGCTTGCTATACTATCTTGATGCAGGACAAATCACAGGCCCAGCAGACTAGTGGCTCATGATTGAAAATTGTAATTCATTATGAATTTGTATCTCAATTTTGAAACATGCAATCATTGAACTCTGTAATCAGATTTAAGCTATTTTTTTTGTTTTTTGTTTTTACTTTGAGAGTACAACAGTGATGTGGAAAGATGCATAATTTAACAGAGGGCCAACATGTTGCTAAGACTTCTCTCTGGGAAAACCAGTTACAAAGCACTGTTTTCCAGGAATTCATATGATGCACCCACTTGAATGGAATATACACAATATTACAGAAGGGAGCACAATGCTGTGGGAGTGCTACCTGGGCATTTTGGACTTAATAGAAAAAGTCAAATTTCTTCTCTTCATGGAAGGGCCTTCTTAGACCATACAACTGCACTGCTCAACAAGACGTTCAGAAATCGTGTGTCATTTTGGAAGTTAGTGTTATAATCCCTGTGAAGTGTTCTGAGGAAAATGGTTAGTATTGGTTGGAGTTGCACGGAGAGGTACATGTCCTTATTTTTGGAGCACTTCCAAGGTGTCTTGGATTATTCTGGTTTAAACTTGTGAGTGTGGTCTGTGGAAAACGATTGCATATTTTATGAGTCACGCACAGAAGGTATGCTAGGACCTATTTTTAGATTTCTTACTTGAACCACTGGCACCTTGGTCCCTGCTTACATCACAGATGCAGATGAGTCGTCCATGGCTGCTGGAATATATGTTACTAAAAATGCCTATTAGGTGAGCAATGAAAGGATATTTCTAACTAGAATATCTAAGCCAAGGGATTGTTCAATTTTGAATATTCCAGCTCTGTGACCTCTTTGCCAGACGATTTCAGTCTGTCCTGCTAGAAATCATGTGTGGAAGAATAGGTATTATCAAGAAGCTGTAGGCTGAGAATACATCTATGTAAGAAATCCATCTTTTCTGCGTGGTTGCCCCCTTTTTTTACCTTTTGCAGAACTCTATTTTGTTGCTAGTTTTTATACTCTGCACACTGGGGTACTGCTGCCCAGTGCCCAGTGTGTGTGTTCTGACCCCTTAATACATGGAGAAATTGACTAACCCTTGATTGGCGTATTTAACTTTTCGATAAGGCCAGAGTACATTGTGCAGAAATATACCCTCGGTATGAAAAGTTAACTGTCACCTGTAGACTACCATTGTTGCCTGAATGCTGCAGTCTAAAACCTGCAGTGCGACCTAATAAATTAAAACTTTTTGAAAGGCAAGAATCTCCCTTTTAAATATTTTGTTAAGTAACTCCAGTGTAAGCCTTGTCAATCAATCAAAGTTTTGTAGAGCGCACTTCTCACCCGTGAGGGTCTCAAGGTACTGAGGGAGTGGGGAGTGGGCAGCTCAGTTTGGGTCACTCGAAGAGCCAGGTCTCGAGGTCCTTTCTGAATTGGTGCAGTGTCGGGCTTCGTCGGAGGTGGAGGGGGAGTTCATTCCAGGTCTTGGCTGCGAGGTAGGAGAAGGATCTTCCCCCTGCTCTGGTCCTGTATACACAGGGGACGGTGGCTAAGGTGAGGTCGGCTGAGCGGAGGTTTCTTTTGGGGGCGTGAAAGGAGATTCGGTCGTTGAGGTATTGGGGTTTAGTGTCATGGAGAGGTTTGTAGGCATGTGTGAGCAGTTTGAAGGTTATTCTTATTTCGACTGGAAGCCAGTGGAGGTCGTGGAGGTGTTGGGAGACGTGGTAATGTTGTGGGATGTCGAGAATGAGCCAGGCTGCGGCGTTCTGCATGGTTTGGAGTCTGCGGAAGAGTTTTTTGTTGATTCCGGCATCAAGAGCATTTCCGTAGTCCAGTCTCCTGGTGATGAGTGCGTGGGTGACAGTTTTCCTGGAGTCGGGGGGATCCACTTGAACGTCTTGTGAAGTATGCGGAGGGTGTTGAAGCATGAGGAGGATAGGGCATTGATCTGGCCATTCATGGTGAGTGGAGAGTCGAGTATGATGCGGAGGTTGCGTGCATGGTCCGTTGGGGTGGGTGGGGTTCCGAGGGTGGGGTGCCACCAGATGATGTCCCATACACAGGGGGTGGAGCCGAGGATGAGGACTTCAGTTTTCTCAGCATTAAGCTTCAGGCAGCTGTTGCTCATCCAGGCACCTTGTAGCACACAAATGCTTGATATTGTGGGGCATATAGAAAATTAATATTACTAAGTCCTTTCAGTGACATGTCCCAAAAAGCTATTTTTACTGTCGTAGGCCAAGCAGTCCTATGTAAAAGCCAGAGTACAGAATAAATACTAATACTTTATCTCTGGAATGTAACCAGCTAGAAAAATATTTAAACAACTATATTTAATAGTTATTAAAAATTCAGTTCAATGTTGTAGTCAGATTTTAATTAATATTAATAAAAATAACTTTTAAAAAGTTGCCTTTCCCTGACTGAAGATACTGAAATCGAATTTGCAATATTCCTCCAATTTCTCCACGCCTGGCTTCAGCCTTGAACAGGTGTCAAGGATGTATGAGATGCGTCTCAGGAGCAAACCATAGGCTGACAGGAATGGGCAGAGAGACTCTTATGAACTCCACAGAATATTCAGAGTGGATGCTGTGTACATCCTGTGACACCACACTTAAATCCTGCTTTACATGTCTGTTGAGCCACATGTAACATTTGGGGCAACTTTAAAAGGAAGAGAACAGGATGACAAGAGAATTGTTGCAAATTTTCTGTCTAGTTGCTGTAGTGTCCTGCATTTGTCCTACCAGACTACTGTCTCTGGGTTTGTTGTGAGTACGGTGCCTGCTTCCAACTGGATTATAGTGTTAGATGTGGGAGGACACTTGTGATTTCCCTATTACACTCCCACATTCACTCCTTGCCCTCAAATCCAAGTTTAGTGTGCCTGAAGATTTTGCTATGTTGAAAATGCGCTGTCATTTTTGGACTGTTTGTAGTAAGGCAAACAAAAACCAGTGAAAAAAGTGGGCAAGTTTATTGTAATCATGTGCGATTCATAAAAATCATGGCATGTGCAAACAATGCTATGACAACTGATCCATTCAAAATATCATCTAACATTTCCATTTAAAAAGTAAAAAGGAATTGCGTTTTGAGTCGTGGCAGGCATGGCTCGATGGGTGGGGGGGCGGGCGCAGGGGGGTCGCGAGTGGATGAGGGCGGCTCGTGGGGGGGTGTTAATTTAATAATTAAAAAATAATAATTTAAACTTACCTTTCTGCCGGCCGGCTCCCGCATGTTCTGGCTCCTGCTCTCCTGCCTCCGCCAGGAACATGAAGCAGGCAGCCAGGCTCCCTCCCCTAAGCCAATCACAACGCTGCGAGCCGCATTGGGATTGGTCGGTACTGCGCCCAGCCAGGCGCTTATGGGGAGGCCATGTTCTCCATAAAGGCTGCATTGCAGCCTGCATGGAGAACTATATAGTGTGCATGACTGGTTTGGGTGGCCCCAGAGGGCCGACCAAACAGTCTTTACATACTCAGGGCAGGAGTGGGCACACCACTCCTTCCCTGCTCGCAGAGCAGCCCCTTCCACCCGCCCGCCCACAGCCAAACATAAAATGGTAATAACTGAAGGTTATTACCATTTTATGTTTCTGCTTCTCGCACTGTGAGAAAGCAGTGGGGCTACGCTCCTCCGTACTAGTGAAGGAGCCGCCCCTGTCTGTATGGGCCTGAAAAATGATAGGCATCCACAGTTTTGTGACATATTTACATGAGTAAAAAAGTTTAAAAACATAACAAGGGTGCAATACGACTTAAAATCTTCAAATGTTCAAGCCAAGAAAGTCAGCTTCATTACCCAGATTGATCAGAGTGAAATCCTTTTGTAAGTCCATATTACTTTCATACAAACATGCCATTTTATCCATTACTAATGCTTCAAATTTAACAAGCCATATCTTCAGCGCTACATTAATTGGGCTCAGGGTTTCAATAATGGCTTGCCCACATATCCAGACCTGCAAGTTATTGAAAGGTATGTGCAACAATGCCTTCCTTTCTATGACAAGAGCAGGACATATGCAGAGCTGTTGTATCATAGATTCTGCTTCACTCCTACAGAGCCTACCCATTTTATCTTTATTATTTCTTAACCATTTTGGTGCATAGGCTAAAGAGGGAAGCTCCCTGAAGCTCAGTGCCATCAACATACTTTTTTTGTTTTTTGACTAGGTATTTGCTAGATATAATGTTTTCAGCTCAGAGAAACTTAATTACCATTCAGGAATGAGAGCACCAAAAGATGTAATTTTTGTCCTCTAACCAGGACAAATTCTTGTTGATAACCTTGCTAAGTGCTGACTGGGTGGCTCTAGTAGCCCCATTGGGTCGCCTTTTTTCCTGAATTCTTTATTTCTTGCTAGCATAACAAGTCTAATGTGCCCACGTTTGTGGCTTGTAACTCAAGACAAATCTTTAGAAATGCCCCATATCTTGCCAATAATTGTTTTATGAGCCCAAATTCATGCTGTACCCTAGCTGTAGAAGCTCTCAGAGGAAGACGGAAAATTGATTTGTAGTCTCTTGCCACGAAGATATCTTGTAATGGTAAATCCCTTCCAAGCAGAACTTTGCTTCTGAATTTTATAGTGGAGAGAAGTTTTGCTCCTATTACTTGAAGGATGGGATCTAAGCTGGGACCCCATAGAGTTTTCAACAAAGCTGAAAGTAAAGCAAGGGCCTTTACTTTAGTATGTTATTTTTGCAGGTGAAAAGTGCCTCTATAATCTAACAAGACACCCATGTATTTATATTGTTGTTCTGTGTTTATTTCACTACCGTTGATTTTCCAAGTTCTTAGAATTACTACTTTGGTTTTATTAATATTAATCTCAAGTTTGTTGTGCACTGTATATTCTCAGAGCTTATTAATTAACCTTTGAAGGACAATATTAATTTTACTGAACAATACCAGATCACCTGCATACAGTAAATGAGATATCTGGGTGTCCCCTAATTGGGTGCATGTGCATTGGTGTTGTCAAGGTCAGGTGAGGTATCAGAGATGTATAGGTTAAAAAGAGTGTGTGCTAAAACACACACTTGCTTCAAACCGGTTGTGGTATACATTTTCTTAGAGAGGTTGGTGCCATCACCAAGTTGATTCTTATCGATGTGTCTGTGAAAATCAGCTAAATCGCTTTCAGAAACTTTCTTGGGATTCCTTAAGTGTCCAGTTCTTTCCAGAGAATGTCCCTGGGGACCAGATCAAAAGCTGCTTTAAAATCCACAAAACATGTGAATAAACTTGAGAGAATACACAATGTTTTTTCCTTGAGAAAAATTATTGCCATCAGGTTTGACATGGTCCCAGTTTTCAGTCAAAACCATGTATGGTTTCAATGAATTATCCCGCAAACATTTGCCTTTGGGTTTAAATCTTCAAGCAGGAGACTTGTGAAGTATTTTGTCTCATTATCTAACAAGGCCTTCAGATAATAATTGCCTGACTGTGGTCTGTTGCCTCCCTTGTAGCTTGGATGGATTATGGAGCCCCTCCAGGACTCAGGTGTTACTGCACTGGAGCTAACACAATCATACTATTGGAGTAACTTGTTGGACCAAAAAGTTAGGCTTTATTTAAATAAGGTCTGAAGTTTATGTTTATGTTTATGTTTATGAGTCATATAAAGCGCGTAGCTGCCCGCGGTCTTCCCAGCGCTATGGAGCAGGAGTGAGCATAAGCCGAGCCTCAGCCTGGGAATAGCCAGGTTTTTAGTTTCTTTCTGAAGGCCAATTCCTCGATGGTTAGTCTTAGATCTACTGGCATCGAATTCCATAGTTTCGGCACCAAGTGCGTAAAAGATCTTCCTCCCCATCTAGATCTCCTGATCCTGGTGGTTTTGGCCAGGTGTTCAGAGGGGGATCTCAGGGCTTTTTCTGGTGTATAGGGTGTGATCAGGGTTTTTAGTAAGGTTGGTCCATTTCCCTTTAAGGCCCTGTGTGCTATACATAATGTTTTAAACTTGATCCTGGCCTGCACCGGCAACCAGTGCAACGATTTCAGGGCCTTTCGCGCTGATTCGTGTCTTGGTGTATTTCTGAGTAGTCTGGCTGCCGCATTTTGTGCCACCTGCAGTCTTTTCAGTACGTATTTAGGTGACTCCAGGAAGAGAGAGTTTCCGTAGTCAAGGCGCGAAACCACCAGCGCTTGTACCACGGTTCTCTGAGCCTTCGCTGGAATGAGGTACGTGATTTTTCGGAGCATCCTCAGGATTCCGAAACAGGTGGCTGCTAGTTTCCTGGCTTGGGTTTCCATTGTGAGGTTGCAATCTAACCAAACTCCTAAGTTTTTTATGGAGTTCTTATGCCCTGGTGGTTGTCCTAGTTCTTTTGGCCAGTTCATAGCGATTTGCGGTGTTATTTTGTTGCCTAGGAACATAAGTTCTGTTTTGTCCCAGTTAAGTTTTAGCCTGCTGCAGGTCATCCATCTGGCTATCTTTTCAATGCAGGGAGATACAGAGATGTTTTTAGATTCGGGGTCCTTTGTTACTGAAATTACCAGTTGGGTGTCATCTGCGTATGTTATAATTGACAACCTAAATTCCTGGACAATGTCGGCCAAAGGTTGCATGTACATGTTAAACAGTGTGGGGCTCAGGGAGGAGCCCTGTGGGACCCAACACGCAACTTTAAAGAGTTCCGATAAGTGTCCGCCCTCTGTGGTTTGGAAGGATCTGTCTTTCAGGAATGATACAATCAATTTTAGATCATGGCCTTGAATCCCTGCTCTCTCTAGCCTGAGCGCGAGTGTCTCGTGATCCACCGTGTTGAAAGCTGCGCTCAGGTCTAGTAGTAGGATGGCGGCCTCACCCCCTTGGTCAAGAATGCTCTTCAGTTTTTCTGTGACAAGCAGTAGGGCTGATTTGGTGCTGTGAGCTGGTCTAAAGCCCATTTGGGTCTGATGAAAGATCTCGTTCTCCTCTAAAAACTGGGACAGCGTATGATTAACATGTCTTTCAGCCATCTTTCCTAAAATGGGGAGAAGTGATATGGGACGGAAATTCCCTAGGTCTTTTGGGTCTAGATGTGGTTTTTTGATCAAAGGGCGCACTATGGCATGTTTCCAGGATTTCGGTACTGTCCCCTGACTGAAGGAGAGGTTGAGTAACGCTGTGGCTGTTATCGCGATGGCGTCTCCCCCCTGTGACAGGATGTGGGGGGGAATGGGATCCAGTGGGGACCCAGATTTAATGCCTTGTAAGATCTTAGTTGTATTATCTATGTTCATTTCTGGGAATGGAAGTGTGGGTTTCGCAGTGGGCTCAGTGACTGGTGTGTTTCCTTGAGTATTTAGGGTGTGCTCGTAGTCTGACATGGAATTATAAATGATTTCAATCTTGTTTTTGAAGAAGACTGCGAGTTCATTACATCTCTCTTTAGAGGAGGGTATTGGGTGGACCTCCGGTGCTAAGAGTGTGAGAGATTTCACCACCTTAAAAAGTTCTCTTGAGGAGTTAGTAGCTGCCTCAATTTTTTCCTGGAAGTATCTGGCTTGAGCTATCTTGATTTCATTATGATAGTGTCTGATCTCTGTTTTGTATTGTCTCTTTATGGTGGTATTGTATGATTTCCTCCAGGTTCTTTCAGTTTTTTTACAGGCTCTTTTTAAGGATGACAGGTGGCTATTAAACCATATCTGTTGTATGTACAGCTGCTATCTTACCATGAGTTGTTATTAACTTTCCTCAGTTTGAATGCAAAATAGTCAAGACTGACTTCATTTATGACCGCAGGAATGAATCAATGTGAGTCATTATGAATAGCCTCCATGGTCACTGGGGAATTTGACCATTTCATATCATTTCCCTGACTCCTGGCCAGCAATTCTGTTTACCACTAAAGTCATTCGCATAACTTGAGCCTTGAGGTTCTGCTTTTGTTGAGTAAAGGTTATGAAGGAAAGTTACCTATTCCAATTCAGAAATATTCACATTGTTTATTTGGCGAGTTCCATTTCAAGTCTTATTTATTATTTGCCAGAAGGTTTTTGAGTTCATGGCTGTTAGATCTGTCAGCCTTAGCATGATCTTCCCAAAAACATGTTGCTTTCTTCCCCTCTTGTTTTTGTTGGCTTTAGGACTCTATGCACATTACCTCTATTAACCAGAGATAAAGTGTTTGTGCTCTCATCTCTAAACATGTTATTAGAGACAAGGGAACCCAAATACATTGGTCAGGGACCTTGGGTATCAACGAGCTATGAACACATTGGTCCCGGACAAGGACGATATGAGCAGAGGAAAATGAATATAGACTAGGAATCAGTACTATATTTGTGCTGTCCAGCCAGACAGGATACATTTAATATTTCAAATATTTGCAAAAAATAAAGTGGGGACACAATCCTGCATCTAACAAGAAGGTGTACATAAAACAAAAACAAAACAAAGGCTCAGGCAGAACAAATGCTTGTACGTCATACATTAAATAAAACAAGCATAGATGTGCGGAGACACCGTTACACATGAGCAATGACAGATTAAATTGCATTTAAGGTGTACAAAGAGTCGACTACGTTTCTATCCCATGAAAGCAATTGTGGGATCATCATCAGGAGATTACATTGCATGCCTGAGTAAAATTGCCTGTACAAAAATGGAGAAATAAAGGGAGAAAGAAAAAAGAAACAATAGAGGGGTCAATGTACAGTAAGGTATAAGAACGGCGAAGCAACATAGATCATGCAGTTGGGGGTGACAAGGTGTTTTGATCCGATTAACACAACTGTGAAGGATGAAGAAGTGACTTATGCAGACCTGCCAACGGGTGGAAACATTACTTTAGTGAAGACTGCAAGTGGAAAAAACGGTTGGAAGTGGAAGAGAAATCGGAGAGTGAATGGAGCGTTGATGGCATTACCTAGCACAGCTCGGGGCTACTCCGGTGAGTGTGGGGCAATTGGAAGGGTGCCAGCTAGAATCAAGGGGCAACCAATGGTAATGGCAACCGGAGGATGGGTTGACACTTAAGACAATCGGGTAAGAGCAGAGCTTACCGCGGGAGGTAATGGGCCTCACACTAAAGGTTCCTGCCAATGGACTGCCGCAGCGTAGCCAAGCGGGGGCCAGGAATGCATATGGCGTCCCTTGGAAGTCGAAAACAAGCGCTGAGTGTAGCGGTACGATGAGCCTATGCGAGAAGGCAAAACGTAAATGCGGCAAACCGCGTGGAGTGAATTTATCCGTGAAAGTAACCTGGGTGTCTAGGTGCAAGGCTTACCGTAGTAATAGAACGGCGGTGCGATGCAACACAAACAATTGCCGTGAAAAGGACCGCAGCAGCGTGTCCAAATGGGAGACAGATAGATCGAGTCACGTGGGAGTAGAGATCGTCCGCTGAGTACAGCGGTTCAATGAGCCTGTGAAAAAAGGCGAGCGTCAGTGGGTGAAACCATGTGGAGTGAAATGAATCTATGTGCTATGGTGCAAGGCTTCCCGTAACAATTGGTCGGTGGTGCTAGGCCGCGAGATCAATTGGCCTAGTAATGGACCGCCGCCACGGTGTGTCCAGTTGAGAGACAGAGATCAATTGGAAGGGCAACCGGATGGGATTGCCAGAAGATAACCACGGTGCGATCAACCTAAGAATGGTTTACAAGCGTTAGTGTGGCAAGCCGCGTGAAATCAATAGCCAGTTACAGAGCTAAGCGAGCTCCGGTGCTGGGCTTACCGTGAGAAGTACCGGGCGCATCGATGTAGACGCCTTGGTCTGGACTGGCAGGTCGGGCTGGACTGTTACCATTGGGCGCAGGGTCAAGACTGATTTGCATATGGCTGGGTCCAAACTGGAACGGCATGGTGAGCAAAAAAACAATGGATTTAGGCCCAGATCTCTGTACTGGGGTGAATGTATGACATTGTTCTGCATTCTGTCCATCAATTGTTCTTTTTGCATTTGTCATCCCGAGTGGGACGGGTATGCCCAGACGTGGGTCCTGTGCTCTCCATGCCACTGGAGTCAAGCTATCCTGGCTGATGAGGGCTGAAAGCCCAAAACCGGTCCTAGGATGCTTGTTTCCAGTCCAGGGAGGACCTGGCCTGGCAGGTCGGGCTGGACTGTTCCCATTGGGCGCAGGGTCAAGACTGATTTGCATATGGCTGGGTCCAAACTGGAACGGCATGGTGAGCAAAAAAACGATGGATTTAGGCCCAGATCTCTGTACATGGGTGAATGTATGATATTGTTCTGCATTCTGTCCATCAATTGTTCTTTTTGCATTGGTCTGGACCGCGCCGGCGTTTCTGGGCGGGGAACCTGGAAGCTTGTGTTCCCGCTGTGGGTGAATCTTATATTCAAATGACGAGATCATGTGATGGGTCACATGATCGGCTGGAAAGTGCAGTGTGGAAGACACAGAAGTGGCGGCCATCTTTAATGGGAGTGACATAAAGGGAGGGTATGTGCGGACCAGTGAGAGGAGAAGGAATAGAAAGAAATTCTATGAATGGAAAAGAGAATAAAAGGGAAAGACAGTAATAGTTGATATTTGAAAATGAGAGAAGTTGTGAAGCGAAAATTCACGGGGTACATTGTCATGAAACAAATAATTGCAATGCACAAAACGAGGCACATTTCTATCCAATGAAGCTAAAAAATAAGGATAATAATCTCTCGTAGATAAATTCAATCAGCGCATGTACAACACACAGTGTATTAATAAACAATTGCGCACCTAAAACAATGAATTAGTTGAAAAGGTGTCGGACATGTTAGAAGGTGTCTAATAGCAAAGAAAGAATGCTGTGAAATTTAGAAAAATAGCAAAAACAGCCAGAGAGGTGAAAGCTGGCCTGAAAACGGAAGGGAGAGAATCAGCGATAATAACAGTAGCTTATCAAAAAATGCAGAGCGGAAAAGAAACGGATTGCACTTACGTCATAATCAGCAATAAGACAGACAGCTAGGCTGTTAACAAAAGCAGCAAATAGTAGTGCATAAAATTCATACAATCATCAGATGGGACACGATTGCCAACATAACATAATGAGTTTAAGAAAGGGTTATCAAGGCTGTCTAAAATAAGAGGACCAAGGTACAGAAACTTTGCACGGACGAAACTATAATGGTTTGAATGGCTACAGCAAGGTAGTCCAATCCTCGAGCCTGTTGAGTCCGGTACGTATGCTGCCAGTGCGGAGGATCCACTTTAGTTCTTCTTTGTTGAGGAGTTGCCCAATATCTGCGCCTCTTGGTGGAGGTTTTACCACACTGATGACAGTCCACCTGATGTCGTCCTCATTGTGTCCTGAGCTCGTGAAATGTTCGACAAGAGAGGCATTGGGTGTTTTGCAACGAAGCCGACTGCGATGTTGGCAGATCCTAATCTGCACTTTCTGGGTGGTCTGCCCAATGTGGATCTTATCACAGGGGCACAGGATAGCGTAAACAACATTGCAAGTGTTACAATTAGAGAATTGTTTCAACTGTACCTTGATGTTACCAAATGTAAATTCTTTGCATTCAATTGTGAACTTACATACGTTGCAATTACTGCATTTTGCATGTCCAGAGAGGGGCTTGAGCCCCCAGTGCTCGTTTAATGTTCCAGCAAGTTTGGGAACAGGCAGTGCTGCCCTGACCAAATGATCCTTTATATTCTTACTTTTGCGGAACGCAAAAAGAGGGCATTCAAGGTTAAGAGTACCAGCGTTGAGGACCCCCCAATGCTTCAAAATACTTTTCCACACAGTGTGGGACACTGGTGAAAAGGTCGTGACACACGCCAGCCGGTTCTGAGTGGGCTTAGGTTTGGGGGAAAGGAGACATTCCCTTTGGCAGTACCATGCCCTTTTCAATGAGGTGCGTATTAGCCTCCGTGGAAACCCCTTTGCCGTACGTTTGTTGGATAGAACGGCCGCCTCGCGGTCCCTTGAGGGAACAATTTCTCCTGATACGTAAGAATTGTGAGTAGGGGAGTGAGTCACGCATAGGCTCATCGTACCGCTACACTCAGCGGTCGTTTTCTACTTCCAAGGGACTCCATATGCATACCTGGCCCCCGCTTGGCTACTCTGCGGCAGTCCATTGCCAGGAACCTTTAGTGTGAGGCCTATTATCTCCCATGGTAAGCTCTGCTCTTACCCGATTGTCTTAACTGTCAACCCATCCTCCGGTTGCCATTGCCACTGGTTGCCCCTTGATTCTAGCTGGCACCCTTCCAATTGCCCCATACTCACCGGGGTAGCCCCGAGCTGTGCTAGGTAATGCCATCACCCCGTTCACTCTCCGGTTTCTCCTCCACTTCCAACCGGTTTTTCCACTTGCAGTCTTCACTAAAGTAATGTTTCCACCCGTGTGCAGGTCTGCATACGTCACTTCTTTATCCTTCACAATTGTGTTAATCGGATCAAACCACCTTGTCACCCACAACTGCATGATCTATGTTGCTTCGCCATTCTTGTACCATGTACATTGACCCCTCTATTGTTTCTTTTTTCTTTCTCCCTTTTGTCTGCATTGTTTTACAGGCAATTTTACTCAGGCATGTAATGTAATGTCCTGATGATCATGATGATGATGATCCCACAATTGCTTTCATGGGATCGAAACGTCGTCGACTCTTTGTACACCGTAAACGCAATTTAATCTGTCATTGCTCATGTGTATCGGTGTCTCCGCACATCTATGTTTGTTTTATTTAATGTATGACGTACAAGCATTTGTCCTGCCTGAGCTTTTTTGTTTTGTTTTTGTTTTATGCACACCTTGTTGGATGCAGGATTGTGTCCCCACTTTATTTTTTGCAAATATTTGAAATATTAGATTGATCCTGTCCGGCTGGGCAGCACAAATATAGTACTGATTCCTAGTCTATATTAATTTTCCTCTGCTCATATCGTCCTTGTCCGAGACCAATGTGTTCATAACTCACCTCTAAACATGGTAAAATTGGCATCAACTCAATTGGCAAATTTAATTCACTTGTAAGTCCCTAGAAAAGTGGTAAAACATGTACCTAGGGCCTGTAAACTGAATGCTACTACTGGGCCTGCTGCACTTATTGTGCCACCACTTAAGTAGCCCTTTAAAATATGTCTCAGGCCTGTCATTGCAGCCAGTGTGCATTCTAAACTGCCAATTTTGCCTGGCAAAATAAACCTTTGCTAGGCCTAAACCCTCCTTTCTAATATACATAAATCACCCCTAGGGTAGGCACTAGATATCCCATAGTGCAGGATGCTTTGTATTTAAGAAGTTGGACATTTACTTTAAGTTTTACATGTCCTGGTAGTGAAAAACCAGAGGACTGCCTTGCTGCTTGAAGCCTGCCCTGTACCCTCAGAGGATGCCCTGCTGCTTAAGGACTGCCATGCTGTTTGATTCCAGGATTACCAGAGTGAGTTAAAGGGCTAGTGGGCTGGCCTCCTGTTCTAAGCTACAGGGACATAAAAAGCAATTTAGAAGGGAGACTGCAGCACAATGAAATCACCCCTATCACTATCATGGGTTAGAGTTATATTTTCAACAGAGTGGTGCACAAATCTAGAAGACCAGCCGTCTTGATCTTCCACACCTGAGAAACTCCATCAACATTTGAAAAGAATGTGACTCAGCACCCACTTGATATCAAATTTCTAGTAATGTTCAAGTCAATAAATGATTTGAGATTGAATCATAATTGAATTACATAATGAACGGACTTCTGGAATATTTTCCTTGAAAAGTAAATTTCTTTATTCGTAATCTTTTCATTTATTTTGTTGAACTTCTTCTATTTTGCCAAAGCCAAAACATTTCATTGCAATGGACTTCTTCAGAGCTACAACACACAAATTTTAAAATAATTCACAGAAAAGCAAAAACAAATCATTAACAAGACATCGCACGATATCCATAAGACAACCCACATGCAAAAAATCTCCAAGATCCAATCATTGCTAAATGAAATTGTTCAAACAAGTAATGTACAAAACCAACATTGTATTATAATTCATTAGCCATGTTAACTGTGCATTACTTTCATGTAAATGTATTTATATTTAGCATCCTAAATGGGCATTAAGTCAATAACCATAAAGCTATCTCCCTATCAATTTCCGAGTGTAGTCTGACCCTGATCGTGGTGCAGTTGATCAAGTAGCAAAACAAGGGGAAACTATCCTTTTCCCTACATATGGACAATTTTTTGCTACTTAGACGAGTTTACACAGATTTAGGATAGTGTGAATCTGCATTTATCTTGCGCTAGTCATCAAAGTCACCCAATTAAACTGCACCTTCGTTTGGTGTATCCTTTATGAGATGTTGTGGCCAAGTGAAACCTTTTTAGTCAAGAGAGAGAAAAACGCTTTAGAACTTGGAGTGCTATTGGTTCTTCTTCCAAACATTTTGGCATACACAGCAGTGATCCCTATATCAGTTTTCTCATTTTAAAGGCCCTGTAACAGATGTAAAACCAGGATTTCAAACACAGAATTCATAATAAAATGTAATTATAAATATGGGATAATTATGGGAGATACACGTGAAAAATTATACCTCCAATAAATGTTTCCCCTGCAGTTGGGGTGCCACGGTGCCGCAGCGGGAGCAAACCATGCAGCCAGGACACTAATGTAAGATCCAGAACCTTCTGTATCCTTTTTCAATGTAGTCTAAAAAGTTTTCAATCCAATATAGGAGGGGACCATGGACAGTCTTAAAACAAGCATGGAAAAAAGGTCCTTACAATCAAATGTACCCAAACAATGAAAAATTAAAATTACACAAAAATGTTGCCCCTTTCGATTTGGGACGCACACATTCAAAATAAAAATGTTCTGGTGGTTAGGACTTCTAAGATAACCACAAAACTTTCATTATCATTTTCAGTGACAATGAGAGATTTTACTGATCTGAACAAGACAGGCTTACATAGTGTGGAGAACTGGAGATCATGCATTTGAACCCTGGTAAGGCAGCCTCATCTTTATAACTGTTTAGGATTAGTAAAGTGAGTACTATATATGGGCAATAGTAGCATCTGTTATTGACATTGCATTGAGATGGTACATGTATGGTACTGGTGCTACGTTATAAAATTATTTTTCATTGTTATTGTCTACCTTGAATGTAATTGTGGTGGTTAGTGAGAGCAGCAACAACCACACACACTGAAGCTGATGTGAATATAGAAGAAAGAAGCAGCCCCTCCATTTTCCTTAATAATTTCCGTTTTCTTCCCTCATGAAATGCATCGACAGCAGCATCTTTGATGAACAACCTTATTTTCTGTCTTTATATACTCCATAATCTTTTTGAAAAATCATATCATCAATACCAGCAGAGACATGACGCAATGGCAACAATTTTAATTCTGATAGGCATGGTGGCACCGATTGACAAACCAGATATCCATATTTGATACTTGAATATAAACTTTGCCCAGTAATTCAGCCATCACCCCAATGTGCACAATGTACATCCCACCATCAAACATCCCACGAAGGTAAGCCCACAACAAGATAAAACACAGCTCATCTAGCACCCCATGAATAGTAGGTCCAGCACACAGTTCCTTCTCTTCAAACCTTACCCTTAGCAAATGTATGAACCTCTAAATAGAGCAATGGCGTGGCTAACAATGCCCTCATTAAGAAGGAGCTTGTGTAGAACGTTGCTATGCTCAGTATAAATGACCAGAGAGGAGACTGCAGCTTCCCACTTCTAGCAAGATTCCTACCACATACTTGAAATTTACACATAGTTGCCTCTTTTCCCATCTGCCTACATTTGTAAATGGCTAATTATTATTTTTGACCCTCTAACTTCACCTGGCTTTAACAGAATGCAATGACATATACCCCATTTAATCACTTTAATCACAATTTTGTAAGAACTGACTGCACCCATGTCATGTGTGACAATGTCAGCCTGAAGATATTTGCATTTATTGTCAAGGAAGCCAGTATTTGCAATTAAAAAAAAGAACAAAAGTAGAATCCAAGAATGTAACGGAATGCCCACCAAAAAACAATGACTGACTGAAAGTGTTACAAAAGACACACTTGGCAGCACTTTCTTTTCCACTTGTAAATCTAAGGCAACGGGAGGCAGAATGTTATCATGAGTGGGTGCTTGATTCTTGAGTGTCAGATCACTCTAGCAATAATAAATGTTCGTCCCATCATCATATGGCAATATGTCCTTTTTCGTGTAGTTTCTTTTTGGTTAAGCACTACATGAATTGCATGTGTTTTCCTGGGTCTTTCTTATATACCACTTTTTCCCCTGCACTGTGTTGTTCACTGTCACCCGTGTGCTTCTTCCCTCCCCCACCATGTTGCACTCACTCGTTTCCTCCCCTGTTGCTTTCTCTCATATGTGCTTCTCCTCGGCCTGTTCCACTTTGCACTGTTGCTCGTAGTTTCATCTCCTTACCCCCGCCCAATATGTTGCTTCTGTCCCCTCACTCTCCAATTTGCTTCTCCCCACCCTCTTCCTCCTTTTCTGTCACCCATTGCTTCTCCTCTCCAACCCGGTGTTGCTCCCTCCACCCACGCCCTCCACGTTGGTCCCCCACCTTCCCCCCACCCACACCCTTCATGTTACTTCACTCCACTCCCATGCTTAAAAGAAACTCTTTTGCACGTTTTCTTTTTAGTTTACAATTCAACTTGGATCGGCAAATAAAAATTAAAGAGAAGTTTGTGTCATTTTCAAGCGCATGCATGCGTGGTACATGCGCCTACAAAATGACGCAGCTGGCTGCATCTTAGATTTTTAATTCTTATTAACCATGCTGCACTGCATCGAGGATGCTGTACAGCGTGGCTAAAAATAATTGGTTAACACAGTGGGGCCGATTCCGATCTCGGCCGGTAGGGCTCCGAATAGGATTCGGCTTTACCGGATCCGATTCGGAGCCCTGTTTCCCGACCGAACCGTACGCGGGTCCGGCCGAGCGAGTACGATGCGAACTTGCCGACCGACTCGTCCGGGCGACCCGACCGCTCCGACCGACTCGTACCCGGATCGTACCGCTCCGACCGACTCGCTCGGACCCGATTCGCACCGCGCAATGGAGACGTTTTCCGGCCGGGTAAGTACGATGCGCACCTCGACCGCTCCGACTGACTCACGCCGTCCGACTCGAACTCGCTGTCGGAGCCGTACTTTGGGGGTCCGTGTCGGACCCCTGTCGCGCGTACCCGTGCGAGGCGCACACAGGGGGGACCCATGGGTCCCCCCTACCTGTGCGTGTACGCCGCGAAGCGCTCGCGGCGTCACTCGCTGTAGAGGCGCCCTTGTCCGCCTCGCACCCATTGAGGCAATGGGAGCCCGCGTACGCGTTGTACGACCGGCTCCCATTGAGTTCAATGGGAGTCCGACCGACTCGTGTCCGGTGGCATACGAATGCATCGGACTCGTTCGGTCGGACTGCACGGGTCCGATTCGGTCGGAAATCTCTCCGGGTCCGGCTTGGTCGGAGAGATTTCCGGCCCGAATCGGAATCGACCCCAGTATGTCTAAATGAGACACATATTGGCGTTGCCAATGCTTGTTTAGTTTCCTCTTGCGCACACACTATTAAATCTAATTGACTTAACGAATATTGTGTTTACCTGGTTAGCAGACTTAGGGGCATATGTACAAGCCCCTATCTCCACCACAACAGCAGCACACATGGAAAAATCAAAATGCCATTGTTTGTTGATGTGTAGGAAGGTGTCCCTTCCTGTACATAAACATACTTTTTAAACAATGCCATTTTGTCACTTTCATGTGTGCTGCATGAAGCAGCACACATGAAAGTGACAGAATGGCATTTCTAGGATTGTTTATGTGCAGGAAGGGACACCTTCCTACACATAAACAATCCTCCCCTGCACGCAGACACCCTTGCACTCTGGTGCAAGGGTGCCTGCATTGGCGCTAAGGGGCACATGTACAAGCCCATATCGCCACGGGAACGTCCCTCTTTGTGACGTTCCCATGACGATAGGGGCCTTGCCTTATGTACAAGGCAGCGTTAAGCCACTTAACGTGGCTTAACGCTGTATTCTACATAAGGCACCCTTTCACGCTATGGTTAGCGTGAAAGGGGCGTGCAGTGGGTGTTGTGGTGGGCGTTCCACCGCAACACCCATTGTATTCGACGCTGCCCCCTATGTACAAGGGTGGCGTACATAGGAGGCAGCGCCAAAATTAAGACCAGGAAAATCCGGGTCTTAAGTTGGCGTAACAAGGAGAAATGCATTATTTCTCCTCGTTTTTGCTTTTTCCATGTGTGCTGCCTTGTGCAGCACACATGGAAAAATGGAAAAAGCAAAATGATATGGTTTGTTTATGTACAGGAAGGTGTCCCTTCCTGTACATAAACAAACCTTTTAAAAAAATGCAATTTTGTAACTTTCATGTGTGCTGCATGAAGCAGCACACATGAAAGTTACAAAATTTAATTTTAGGATTGTTTATGTGCAGGAAGGGACACCTTCCTACACATAACCAATCCTCCCAGGCACACAGACACCCTTGCACTCTGGTGCAAGGGTGCCTGCGTTGGCGCTAAGTTGTTAAACTTAGCGCCATCGCAGGTGGAAACGCAAGGCTGCACCACAATCTTGTAAATATGGTGCAGCCTTGCGTTTCCGAAGTGGTGGAGCGTGTCGTTAAGCCAAGGAGGCTAACAACACGCTCCGCCACTTCATTGTACATATCCCCATCAGTTGCTAAACTTAGCGCCATCGCAGGGGGAAACGCAAGGCTGCACCACATTCTTATAAATATGGTGCAGCCTTGCGTTTCAGAAGTGGAGGAGAGAGGCGTTAAGCCAGGAAGGCTAACGCCTCTCTCTTCCTTGTACATATCCCCCTTAGTTTCCCTCTACCGATTGCGCTGACGGCACGTTGTTTTGCAAGCAGGTGACAATCACCACTTCACTGCAATAAAAAGCCATGGGGCATATTAGCAAGACCCACGTTAAAATTATCGCCGTTTTAGCGGCAACGGCGATAATGGGCTTGCTAATATGCGTTATGGAATTCCAATAGAAGCCCAGGTTAGATGTCCTGCACATCTAATCTGGGCTTCTATTGGAATTCTATAATGCATATTAGCAAGCCCATTATCGCCGTTTTAGCGGCAGTTTCCTGCCGCTAAAACGGCGATAATTTTAACGTGGGTCTTGCTAATATGCCCCCATGTTCCCTAACTGCCTTTCTTCTGGTTTGGAAAGAAGCATAAGACAAATCTTTATTTTAGATAGATGTTATTATATGTATGAGTTATTTTTGGGAAGCTTCTTCGAATAAAAGTGGCTGCTCAATAAAGGTAAAAGTCACGTGTTTTCTAATAATATGAAAAAAATCATGGGGCATATTAGCAAGACCCACGTTAAAATTATCGCCGTTTTAGCGGCAGGAAACTGCCGCTAAAACGGCGATAATGGGCTTGCTAATATGCGTTATAGAATTCCAATAGAAGCCCAGGTTAGATGTGCAGGACATCTAACCTGGGCTTCTATTGGAATTCCATAACGCAAATTAGCAAGCCCATTATCGCCGTTTTAGCGGCAGTTTCCTGCAACTAAAACGGCGATAATTTTAACGTGGGTCTTGCTAATATGCCCCCATGTTCTTCCCTTATTTCAAGAAAAGCACACTTTTTGTCAACAAATGTATCTAAAGTTTGTCTCGTGATATTGAACAACACACGCGTCAGCAGAAGGGGACACGGCTGGGGACACTGCCCTCCTGAAAGCTGACCCATAAAGTTACATTGCATTTTCAGATGTCCGCTAGAAACACTATGCTGTTCAACAAACACAATTCTCGCGTTATTCAAATGCAAACATTAAGTCAAATGTCTTCTATGAGCTCGACGCCACGACCCACATTCAAATCAAAAGCACTAAACGTGAGAGAGAAGGAGAAGGCAATTAACGTTCACTGAATACCCATGTTTCAACTAAACTCAATCAGCGTGGTTACCACCTCTGGAAAGAAATATGTAATTTTTCCACGTGCTTTCAATAAAAAGCATGTGCACCCTTTCAGTTTTCTGACAAAACATCTATATATCAGATTCTAGGTTGTAGTAGCATTTCGCCAAGAAAATTGAGTCAGATCTTTGTAGTTACCAGCAGCTTAATTTTCATTAGGCCAGCTATTCAATAATTAGTCATGCGCCATAAATCACTTCCCCAAGTCTCCTTCAGGTCTCTTAATTGAAAATTATTGTTTCTCGGCTCCATTGTTGAGTGTGCAGCAAGTCGGAGGGTGATAGATGCTGGATCCGGCATTAACAGTTTGAAACAGTCACATCTTGATATATCATTGCCCTGAAGGGCCTCCTAATGGTGCAGTGGCGGGGAATGTGAAAAATAAAGGACGGCTCGCACGGAAACCCAGAAATGAGAAACACGCTGCACTTTTTCACATTTGTCTTGACCAAACAGACTAATTTCTCTTCTGTCTCCTGTCTTAAGACAGAGGCTGTAAGTGAGAGCAATACAAATGTAGGGTTTGGAGTATATTTTTGAGTGAAATGCCTTTGTCTTGCTTTTAATAGTCTTTCCGCTATTACACATTTAGAGTGGGCTTCTTTTTGGCAGTGTCATGGCAGCGAATTAAATGACTGAATTCATTTGGCAGGCGTTATAACGAACAGATGCCCCATCACAAAGATTGCACTCGTCATCAGATGACTTCTGTTTTGATGACAGCGTGGGTAAGTTAAATTACTTTGCAAAGTGTGAAGGAAAATATTGCTCTAGAGAAAGACCGAAGCTGAATGTGGTTTCTGTTCTGTCTAAGCATGGGGCTCTTGTTGAAGTTGCCCTGCAGCAGTTAGGGGTGGCCACGGGGTGCTCCGTGCATTGGCACTTGCTTCCTCGTGACCTGTAAGGCCACTCCATATGAGGGGAGGGGGTGAGAGGGGGGAATACGTGGGGTCGTGAAATGCACCATACATTTCAATGCGAGACCCAATGCAGGAGAGGAAGGCATTTAACAGTGCTCATTATTTTAGCAGATTCAAAAAACCCTGTAATGCTTTGTAGTGTTTTGAATCTTTTGTATTTATCTGATCTCTTAAGGCACTAAAACAAAAAATGGTTTCAAGCATAAGATAGAGCAAAATATTTCACACTAACAAATAAGAATATTAATCGAAACCATAATAACTGTATTATTATTATTGTTATTAATATTACGCATTTTAACCCACTGCCAAGGGCTATAATTTTGTTAAAAGACATGAGTTGTAGTTGTAGGCAAAAAACACAAGTGAGGGCCTATAAAAACTGAAAGGGTCTCTAACAATCAGTATAGCGCCAAAGGCAAGCCCGTCTGCGCCCGTCCGAGCCTGGACCGCGCCCAGCGCCTCTGTCCCTGGTTCTCGGACCCTCCAATGATACGATGCAAGCACCCTCCTCGCCCTCAACACAGGACGCCACGCAGACTGCCACCTCGCAGCTCCGAAGGACACCCAAGGACCCTTCTCACCCCAGCTCCTCTTGCTGCTCAGCCGACCAACAGCACACCCAACCGGCTCAACTGCACCCTTCTTAACAAGTGCGCCCTCCAAAAACATGCCACAGAAATCTGGGACCTCATTGTCTCTGTCGGGCCAGACATCGCCTTCCTCACGGAAACCTGGACCAACCCCAGCTCAGGCCCAGACATTGCCACTGCCATCCCTGACGGCTACAAAATCAGCCACAAGGACCGCACCGACTGACCAGGAAGAGGCATCGCCATCGTCCACAGGGACTCCCTCCGCCTTTCCTCCCACTCGGATGACTGAACGAAAACCATGGAACATCTCCACTTCCAGGTCCAGACCAACCCCAACACCACCCTCCGTGGAAACCTCATCTACAGGCCCCCTGGCCCCACCCGCCATTCACCGACACCATCGTCTACGTCATCGCACCCCAGGCCCTCGCATCCACCGACTACATCTTATACAGTGACCTCAACTTCCACCTGGACAAACCCCACAGCCAGAACACTGCTTCCCTTTTGGAGAACCTCACCAACATCAGACTGAAGCAGCTAGCCACCGCGCCTACCCACGCAGCAGGGCACACGCTCATCCCTGTCGTCTCTACCAGAAGGAAAATCACCTACAACCACACCACCAAACTCTTCTGGACCGACCACCACTGCATGCACTTCACCTTAAACTCTCCCACCATACACCACTGCATCCATCGCCCCCGCCCCACCTGGAACAAGATCACAGAGGAACATCTCACTGCCTCTTTTAGCACTACCACACCGCCACCCACAGCAGACGCCAACACCTCAGCTCGCAACCTCCACCATTGGATCACCAACTGCACCAGTGCCCTGGCCCCCCTCAGGTAGGCCCCCGGCAAATTACACACCAAGAAACCCAACTGGTTCACTCTCGACCTCCGCAAGACCAGACGCACCTGCAGACAACTCAAGAAGAGATGGAGGAACAACAAAACCCCAGAAACCCATGAAGCCTTCAAAACCGTCACCACCGCACACCACCTCCTCCTCAAAACCACAAAAGAACGGCCCCCAAGACAGAATCCACGCCAACTCTCACAACAGTAAAGGAGTATGCCATGCCCAGCAGCGAGACCTTGGACATGCCCCCTCCCAAGAACTCTGCGACAAACTCGGCACCTACTTCCACCACAAGATCAGACTGATCTACAACAGTTTCGAAGCTCAAGATCCTGCCACCGAGCCCAACGCCACCACCCCCAACCACACCACACCCAAACATACCCTTCTCAACTGGCCCCACTCACCACGGATGACACACTCAAGACCATGAAGAGCATCCTCTCCGGAGCCCCCTCGGACCCTTGCCCGCACCACACATTTCACAGAGCAGCCACCTCCATCGCCTTCGAACACCAGCACACCATCAACTGCTCCATCGAGACCACCACCTTCCCCGATGACTGGAAACACGCCGAGATCAACCCCCTGCTGAAAAAGCCATTTGCCGACCCGACAGACCTCAAAAACGTTTGTCCCATCTCCCCGCTCCCTTCCCACAAAGGGCGCCGAGAAGGCCATCAACGCCCAACTCTCCAGATTCATTGAAGTGAACCACATCCTGGACATCTCTCAATCTGGCTTCCGAAGCAATCACAGCACCAAGACCGCACTCCTCGCCACCACCAATGACATCTGTACCCTCCTAGACCGGGGCGAATTGGCAGCCCTGATCCTGCTAGACCTCTTGGCTGCTTTTGATACAGTCTCACACTGTACCCTAATCACGAGACTCTACAATGCTGGCATCCGCGGCAAGGCCATGGACTGGATCCACTCCTTCCTCTCTGGCTGAACTCAACGAGTCAGACTAACTCCATTCTGCTCCGAACCTACACAGATCAGCTGCGGAGTGGCCTAGGTCTCCTCCCTGAGCCCCACCCTCTTCAAAGTCTACATGGTCCCCCTCGCTGCCATCCTAAGAAACCACAGACTTAACATCATCTCCTACGCTGACGACACCCAGCTGATCCTCTCCCTCACCAACGAACCCTCAGCCGCCAGAATCAACTTCCACATCAGGATGAAGGCCGTTGCCTCCTGGATGAAGGATAGCTGCCTCAAACTCAGACAAGATGGAAGTACTCATCCTGGGACCCACCCCCTCTGCCTGGGACGACGCCTGGTGGCCTGCTGCACTGGGAACCCCCTCGCCCCCACGGACCACAGACGCAACCTCGTTATCATACTGGACTCCTCGCTCACAATGAACCGCTAGATCAACGCCATATCCTAATCATGCTTCCACACGATACGCCTGCTTCGGAAGACCTTCAGATGGATCCCCAATGAAGCAAGAAAGACGGTCACCCACACACTCATCACCAGCAGACTCGACTACGGCAACGTACTCTATGCCGGCATCACCCAGAAACTCCTCAGGAAACTACAGAACATTCAAAACGCCGCAGCAAGACTGGTCCTCAACATCCCCCGCCGAAGCCACATCAGTAAACACCTTGGCGAACTGCACTGGCTCCCAGTCAACAAAAGAATCACCTTCAAGCTCCTCACTCAAGCCTACAAAGCCCTCCACGATGCTGGGCCAGTGTACCTGAACTACCGCCTCACATTCCACGTACCCGCCAGACACCTCCGCTCCGCCCAACTGGCCCTTGCCTCCGTCCCTCGGATCCACAAGGCAAGAACTGGAGGAAGATCCTTCTCCTACCCCGCCACCAAGACGTGGAACATCCTGCTCCTCCACCTCAGGCTATCCCCGTTGATGACCCAATTTTAAGAAGGATCTCGAGACCTGGCTCTTCGGTGGAACCCAGACAGAGCAGCAGTTCCCCCCACCCCTCCTCCTAGCACCTTAAGACCCTCATGGGTGAGTAGCCGTACTTTACACACTCCTGATTGATTGATTGATTGATTGACATGCATAAGCTGGTTCATGGTTTACTGAGTTGAACACTTGCTGTTCACATTTGCTGATCTGCAGGCCACCAGTTTCATTGCAGGCAAGGCTGACTCAATTTTCCGTCCTTCTGAGCTTGAATACTTAAGTACCATTAAACTGGTTAATAGTAATACTTGCCATGTGTGGCCAAAGCTCAATATAAAAAAAAATATTATAGGTGTGCAATTTGCCATGTTTTGTATATTTACGTTAATTTCATTCTTACTCACATGTGAAGTATTCATGGTATAAAGTATGTGTAAATCTATATGGTAGTAACATGATTTGGTAATTTACAATTACTTTTCAAAATCTACACTTGTGTAATTTACACCTCCTGCACTGCAGGTGCCCAGGAGTTATGAAATTTGGCAATTCTTATCACTTTGTCTAACTGCTTATTTAGCTGATTAATTCTGATACACTTAGCTAAACTTATTGAGTAGCACTTTAAGAATCTCTCAGATTTGCTATTTTCCCACACTTTCTGCTTCACTTACACATCAGACATTTGAGTGTAAGCAACGCAGTCAGATAAATGTGGCAAGAGCATTTGAACATGCTGGTGAATACCCAAAAGTTGCCATGTAGTAAGTGGTCACCTGTTCTGATCGTATGCTCTTTGCTGCACCTCAGACGTTCCCTTGGTTTTGCATCCACCTTTTCCAAACTTAGCCAAATATGGCTAATGTGTACCTATGTTTTGTACAGTTGTCAGGTGAATGTTTCACATGGCCGAAATGTTCTGTGTATGTTCTGCTTTGTGAATCCTGCAGAAAGTGGCAACGCATACATATTACTTTTTCCACGCATTACACTTGGAAAAGTCACAGTGACTCACTCCTTTACATTTTCATTTGCTAAATCATAAGACGACTAGCATCATCAGTGTACCTGCCTGGTATCTCAATGTAAAAATAGATTCACCGTGAGACCTTCATGAATTGGCATCTTTTCAGTTAATAAAATGGCTGTTGTTTAAATTGTACTGACAAGAGGACAGGAACTGTCAGAATTCACTACAGGCACAAATAGAGAACATACAAATAGACACACATGTCAGCACTGAACTGACATTCTAATCACATTGAACTTATAGGAGGCCTTGAATACTGACACACTGTATGTGTTGAAGCTCCAAAGAAAGAGATCTTGAAATTGCAGAGATGTCAAAGACAAACAGAGTTTCGGTCCAGAAATTGGCTCATATCATGCCTCCTCCCATAGAAGTGCACTGGCTCACAGTGTGGAAGAGAATAAAGACTGAACTTCTAGGTTCATATATCTGATGTCATGGTGCCCAAATCTTAAAAATTAATAAAGTGTGGCAGTTTTCAAATAAAAATTGAAGAGAAGCCTCTTCAGAGAGACTTATCATTCCATCTCAAAACCAACAGGGCTAATAAGCAGGACTCTTAAGCCTCTGCTGTGCTGGATCAGGGTACGGACTGGGGAGGGTTCTCAGTTGAACTGATTGATTCTGTCTGATTGTTTGTCCCTTGCTAACACGCACAAAATCCCCTGGATCACCTACATGAAGGCTACCCTCACTATTTTGGGTAGGGTGGACAATTATTATAATTATCATTATCTTAGTTTCCGGGATCTCAAGTATTTGAGGGACCTGTTTCTTGGACATGGCCTTTCTCAAAGTAAATATACAGAGCTTGCGAAACCTATAGCATTTGCTATTAAAAACTGAACTGTTCAGGGCATGGAGACATACCTCTCTCTTCTTTCCAATGAAAGGGATAGGTTTGTGGTGGCATGTTTCAGGTTTAACCAGTTACTTTACCTTATGGTTAGTCCCGTTCAGGCACTCAAGGGCCCTGTGGCAGCGACGGTAGGTCTCCACAGGGTACCCTACATTTTGTATTCCTTTGCAAATATTTTAGACTGCCTAGGAAGCGGTTTCTTCAGCCTCTTCTGAAAACCCTGAACTTCTCACAAGCTTGCCCGGCGCTCATGTATTTGCAGCTATTGTCGAATTAGCATATTATTTTTGCTGTAACTTCTTTCCTCCTGGCTGCCAATCTAGACCTGATTAATTCTTATGTGGCTCATATGACCATTCACTTTACAGAACCCCAATTGTAATTATATTGTATTTATCTTTTTAATGCTGGTATTAATTTGCCAATCTGCAAATTTTTAACTGTTTAACTAATTCATTTGTTCTATGATTTTATGCTCTTTTATGGATGGTATCTGCAACCGAAATAAAGATTTATTTGATTGAACAGGACTAATACACCCGGTCTCCGTTAAAAAACAGGAACAACACTCCTCTGAGTGAAGATCGGTGCCTACAGAACCCAGGTTCTGAAAATCCACATGTGATCTGTCTACATCAGCAAAAGGGGTTGGTTAACCTGGGAACTGCCTTCTACATGTCGTCAGCACAATTAAATGACAAATATGTGACAATTAAATATCATGTTACAAGACAATTAAATAAATGAACATTTCAGGCACACTTAGGCGCACAGAAAATATACTCAAGGGCATAAATGTTCACCCAGGTAACAAAACATCAATTTATGTGCAGACTGATAACAAATGTCAAAGTATAACTAATCTTGCAGTGTATTCTATAAGTTTAGTACAGTTAGTTTTTGCCATGTGTCCTATCCCTCTGTTCATCATGTTGACAACTGCAGTAGCAGTGGTCTGCTATACAGACTTGTACACATGTGCTTTGTTAAATCGAAGAACTTTCTTAATTGTCACAAGTGTCATTGTGATTAAGAATCTGTGTATGGGGTCCCTTCACAGTTGGTAAAAGTGTTTACATGGGATGTATGGGATAAAGAAGTATTTTATACTGCATGTTTTACTTAGCAGCCTAGCAGGACATATTGCGAAGATATAAAATAAATTTCAGCATTAAAAGTGAAATATGTGATAGAAAAGTACCTATAAACCCACATCTGTAGCAAATCAGCAATCTGAAATGAATGGGAAATAATGGATTACAATTTACATTACATATAACCCCTTTACACTTTAGGAAATTGGAAATATAATGTAAGTGAGCTCAGCTCAATGCATTCTAGGGACATACATATTCTGTCTCGGAATACTACTTTGAAGGACTAACCATAAAATCGCAAAGTTGAGAGGGGGAATCTGATAGCTGCAAAATTAACATCTGAGTGTGAAAAAGACCAACATTTCCTATTTAAAAACAGAGCCCTCACAGCCTCACCAGTGGCAGCCACTAAAGGTGGCCTTGGTCAAAAGTTAGGTTCTAACTGTGAGATTGTCTTTGAATCCTAGAGGGATGTACTGGTAGAGACAGTAGAAAGCTTCACCAGCCTGAACCAGTGGTCCACCATCTTAATATTTCTATATATGTAACTCAGCACTTTCAAAGGAAAGGAAATGCATCACACTGCTGAACAACGGGGAGTGGAAGTCTTGGAACTTTAACTAGGATTGTCTCAAACTCTTCACCAATAGTTGAATGATCTACCCAATTTCTAGTTCCACTACTATACCATTTTGCATAAGCAGTTGCTTGATAGTCAGGCAACAATTACACAATTAATTATTTGTTTCCAATATCCATGGGACTCACTTTATATCTTACTTAACGTATTAAATACATTCTCAGACGCTTTCTAGAAATCTTATTTCTTTTGCTTAAGCAGGATAACTTGTATTATATTTTATGCACCAAAACGTAACTCTTCATTTATTTCCTCATGCAAAATTACCTGTGTCCCAATAGCAATATTTGCCAAAATATTTCAATATAATTCATCCACAATTTTCTCAACATTTTATTTTTGGTCTTCAATAATCCGCTATACAATCAAATAAACATAAATTCTATAACCTCATTATCAAAAAACATAGGGGCATATTCTCAAGGCGATATCGTTGCGTTAGCGGCACTTTTCTGCCGCTAAAGCGGCGATATTTCTATCGCCGTATTCGCAAGCTGTCGCTAACAGCCGTTAGCACCAGCTTCCTGGCAATAGCGGGCGCTAATAACATCGCCAACGATGTTAGCGACAACTAACGCTAATCATATGCAATGTAGGTGTTCCCATGTTAAAACGCACGCTAACCCCACTTCGCGATATTCTCAACGATCGCCCGGACCGGTGATACGTTAAAAAAACAGCCGCTAAGGCCCGTTAGCTGCTGGGACTTAAGACCAGAAAATAGCTGGTCTTAAAAATGGGGATAACACTTGGGGCCACATCCCAGCAGGTTTTGGTGCTGGACAGCGCTGCAAGCAATGTTGCAGCGCTGCCCTGCGACAAAACTACAGTGCAGGAATGCACACCATCAATAAGATAGTGCGCATTCCTAGGCCCCAGTCATGAAAAGTGTAGCAGCGCTGCGACAAGACACCGTTGCAACACTTCTCACTACACCCTTCTTGCGACAGCATGGATGCGCTGTATTCACTGGACAGCGCTCCATGACGCAAGTAATGAGAGATACGTCAGGAATCCTGACGTATCTGTCTGCGCTAAAGACACGCATTGCTGCAGTCATGTCACAACCATGACGCAACTCCAGCAATGCATGGGGCCAGCCTATCCCTGTGGCACTGCGTCACCCTCACGCCTGCCATCTGGCAGGCGGAAGGTACTGACGCAGTGGCGTTCATGAGGGGTGCCCGAATGTCGGCGCTGTAGAAGATTCATCGGCGGTGTCATCGTTTGGAAGCATTGGTGGAGTGTTGGTGCAGAGGGAGTTGACGAGACGTTCTTCGGTGGCCTTGATCCAGCTGCGAGGGGGTGCGATGATGGCGGTGGCGTCCGGTGGGCAAGGTGAAGACGTGATGTTACCAATGATGGTCAGTCCAGGAGAGTCCGGTGTTGTGGCTGTAGTTGAATTTCCCGCTGGCGGAGGTGACGTGCTCGACCGTGCGTCCTGCCATGTGGCATGTTGAGGTGACTTGCTGCTTGCATCTGATGTAGGGGACCTTCCACAGGAGGGGGTGGTGTCCTGGTCACTGGGGTTGTCCAGGTGGAACTTGAGTTCACCGAGTAGGATGTCGTTGGTGGATGGGAGACCCTGGGGTGCAATGAGGTCTACAATGGTATTGGAGAATGGGGGGCCATGGCCCGGGGGGCCTGCACATGAGGGTGCTGCAGAGGATGTGCTTGGGCTTGGTCCGGATCTGGGAGTTGAGATGGTCCATGGTCACCCTTGAGTCATTAGAGTGCGTGGTCAGTCGGAGTCTGCTTCTGTAGGTGATGGCAATGCCTCCACCTTGATGGTCGGGGTGCTCCTTGCGGGTGATACTGCAGCCGTCAGTGATGGCGATGGCGATGTCCGGTCCGGAGCAGAGGTTGGTCCTGGCAGCCGAGGTGGCAACCAGGGTTGATGGCGAGGAGGGTGCTGGCGTCGTAGCGGTGTAATGTCCAAGAGGAAGGCTCCTTGGTGCTGAGCGCAGTCCAGGGGCAGACGGACGCAAACGGCGTAGCCTATGGGTTGCCTTTGGCATTGTAGACGGCCATTACAACGCAGGCAGTACATCATTAACAACGCAACTCCGACAACGCAGGTGCCTTTACATCGCATTTGATTACAACGCATTGTGAGGTCAGTAATGGGGTAATTTAAAGTTTTTCGGGTGGGTATGGGTTTCGGATGTAAAATAAGAAGATGGGGGTGTGTTTTGGGGTAAAACATGAAAATTGGAGTGTGTATTTGGGGTAAAATATGAAAATTGGGGTGTGTTTTGGGGTAAAATATGAAATTTGGGGTGTGTTTTTGGGGTAAAATATGAAATTTGGGGTGTGTTTTGGGGGCTCAAAAAGGAATTCCAGGGTTCACGGTTGGGTTTGGGGTGCAAAGGTTAGTTTTGGGTTGCACTCACTGACGTGGGAATAGTGATATTTATGTCTCCCCTATGCAACACCTACCCTACTATTGCAATGTGCCTAGTATTAGTATGCATTGGAATGGAATGCAATGTTATGTCATGCGTCGCAACTACGCATGTGCTTTTGGCACACGAGTGGTACGCCCACTGTGCATGTGCGCACAACGGCCGCCATTGAGAAGTGCTGGGGGGGCGGGACAGCTGTGAGGTGGTAAACGCCAGAAAGAATACTGGATGGGACGTGTACGCGGGGATGTGTGTGTGAGCGGGTGTTGTAAATATTTTAATGAGGGAAGTCTTACCTCGAAGCCGGGGCCCGTGTCTTTGTAGCTCCTGCTCTCCTGCCTCTGCTTCCAGGAAAAGGAAGTAGGCAGTCAGGCTCCCTCCCCTGAGTCAATCACAACTCTGCGATGCGGCGGTGGGATTGGTAATTGGCAACGGGACAAGTCATGCAGCCTGGGGCCGGAGGGGTGGGCATGTTCTCCATGCAGGCTGTAATGCAGCCTGCATTGCGAACAGGGAAGTGTGCATGACTTATTTGGGCGGACTGAGTGAGCCGGCCAAACAGTCATTGCGCACTTGAGTGGGCATGCCAATCCGCCCATGCCCTGCTCCCTGTTTGGAGCAGTCCTACCCACCCTCCCACCCTCTGAGGATACATAGCATGATTACATCAGTCAGTTATCCCTTGTTTCTCCCTTTTGAATCTGTTTTTTTGGCTTCTCTGAGCCAGCGATTCCCAATTTCCGCCGCTGCTGTCCCTGCAGCCCCGCCCCCCTATCCTCGCCCGTTCCCGCCTCCCAGCTGATCATTCCTCCCCCCTCCCCTACTAAATGGCAGCCGCTGCCCGGCGCGCCTAAGACAAGCACATCTGCGCCCATCCGCGACCTGACCACGACCAGCGCCTGGTACCCTGGATCCCGAGCCACCCACTGCTACAGCACAGCCACCCTATACGCACTCATCCCCGGAAAACTCAGAGACTGCCAACAGGCCTCGCCAAACACGACCCACGGCCAGTTATCCTGCCTCCACTGCCGCCAGACCTTAACCACCACCACCCCGGCCTCCAACACATCCGACGCCAGCACCGGCGACACCATAAGATGCATCCTCCTCAACGTGCGCTCCGAGCACAAACACCCGTGGCCCTACTCGCCACCACAGACGACATCCGCACCCTCCTGGACCAAGGCCCCTCTGCAGGCCTCATCCTACTCGACCTTTCAGCGGCCTTCGACACCGTCTCCCACCGCACACTAGTTGCCAGACTACACAACGCCGGCATACAAGGAACAGCCCTAGACTGGATCCGATCAGGCCTCACCGGAAGAAGCCAAAGGATCAGACTGCTATCCTTCCTCTCCGATCCCACGTAAAGCACCTGTGGTGTCCCACAGGGGTCGTCTCTGAGCCCGACCCTCTTCAACATCTACATGGCCCCCTCCCTGCCATCGTCCGACAACACGGCCTCAACATCGTATCCTACGCTGATGACACCTAGCTCATCCTCTCCCTCACCAAAAACCCCACCACCGCCAGACTCAACTTCTAGAAGGGTATGCAAGACGTCGCAGTCTGGATGACCAACAGCTGCCTGAAGCTCAACGCCGAGAAGACCAAAGTCCTCATCCTTGGAGCCACCCCTTCACCATGGGACAACACCTGGTGGCCGACCGCCCTCGGAAGCCCACCTACCCCCTCGGATCATGCCAAAAAGCTCAGCCTCGTACTCTACTCATCCCTCACCATGAACCGACAGGTCAATGCCGTCACCTTCAGCTGCTTCAACACCCTCCACATCCTCCGCAAGACCTTCCAGTGGATCCCCCCGGAGTCAAGGAAGACAGTCACCCATGCACTCATCACCAGCAGACTGGACTATGGAAACGCACTCTACTCCGGCATTAAAAAGTCCCTACTCCGCAAACATTACAGAACACCGCCGCCAGACTCGTCCTCGGCATCCCCCGGCACGAACACATCAGCCAACACCTACGAAGACTCCACTGGCACCCCGTGGAGAAAAGAGTCACCTTCTAAGTCCTCACTCACGCCTACAAATGCCTACACAACAACGGACCCAAATACCTCAACGTTCAATGACAGAATCAACTTCCACGTACCCAAAAGAAACCTCCGATCTTCCAACCTCACACTGGCCAAAACCCCGCGCATCCACAGAGCCAGAGCAGGCGGAAGATCCTTCTCCCACATTGCAGCCAAGACCTGGAACGAGCTGCCGGCAAACATCAGATGCGCCACCTCCCTGAACACCTTCAAGAAGACCCTCAAGACATGGCTCTTCGGCTAACAGATCTGCACCCCCCCCTCTGCGCCTTGAGACCCTCACGGGTGAGTAGCGCGCTTACAATTCCCCTGATTGATTGATTGATTGAGTTATCTTCATGTGTTGATTGTTCCTCTTCTGTACTGCTTGAGGCAGTGGGGCAACGCTCTTCCACCATTGCGGTAGTGCCGCCACTGGGGGTGCGTCATCTACGTGTGATAGGCCTGAGCGACTCACCCCCCGGCCCTCCTGCGCTACGCATCCCACCTTCTCCTTACCTGGACATTGACACCGTGGCGCACTCCACTGCACTCTCTCCGAATCTGTGACTCAGCCAGCAGGAGCCTCAGCCTGGTGTGATTTCACTAGGCTGGGTACAGCAGTCGCCGCATAGTCCGCTGGTGGACCTCCCAATGCAGTTGACGCAGCAGGGCCCCCTTAGGCGTGAAGTTGCAGCGCTCACGCCACACAAGTTCGGCGTAGCACAGGGGCCTCACCCTCCGCAGCATACGGACAGTCCAACATCATGGGGCCTGTGATGCAGGAGACGGCACACAGCATTGGTAATCCCCTTCGTGCACGCCGGTGTAGAGGTGGATCATAGTATGTGATGCGGAACTCAACACGTTGGTGCGCATGAGCGCCTCTACCATTGACAGCTCCAAGGGTCGCAAGGCAGTCTTCTCACACAGGTCAGCAACGTGTCTCCATGCGACCTGCCAGACTTCACCAGCAGGTACGGGCGATCGTCGCGCCTAAATGTCTACCGCCACGGCTCATCGACTCCACAGCTCCTCCACATCCCACTCCAGGTGCAGGTCCGGCAAGGCATCCAGGCTCCAGACGCAGGTCCAGCAAGGCATCCGGGCTCCAGACGCAGGTCCAGCAAGGCATCCAGGCTCCAGACGCAGGTCCAGCAAGGCATCCAGGCTCCGGACGCAGGTCCAGCGAGGCATCCAGGCTCCAGACACAGGTCCAGCAAGGCATCCAGGCTCCAGCCGCAGGTCCAGCAAGGCATCCAGGCTCCAGCCGCAGGTCCAGTAAGGCATCCAGGCTCCAGACGCAGGTCCAGCGAGGCATCCAGGCTCCAGACGCAGGTCCAGCGAGGCATCCAGGCTCCAGACGCAGGTCCAGCGAGGCATCCAGGCTCCAGACGCAGGTCCAGCGAGGCATCAAGGCTCCAGACGCAGTTCCAGCGAGGCATCAAGGCTCACATCCTAGTCATCCTGGATGTTGGCTGGCTTGCAGGGGTTGTTAATGTGTGCTGCACTTGGCCCTGGCTGCTCCATTCTGCATGTTATTGTTTTTTATGCCTATTTTCTATTGGGGATTGACTGATAGGCTATTTTTTGCATTAGAGGCAAGAAAGCTCACGTTTGGCTGACTAACGTGAGTTTTCTTGCCGCTAATGGGCCTATTGCTGGATTTCGCCCGCTAACCCTCGGAATTCCTATCGCCATCGTGCTAATGTTAGTGGCAGTTTCCACCGCCTAACCCTGATACTATCGCCATGTATGGCGGCTTGGTAATACGCCGCTAACATGGCGATAGTTTTCAGGGTTAGACGGCGATAAAAAAACTGCCGCTAACTAGCGTTCGCGATAGTTTTCGCCATTTCTTGTGAATATGCCCCTTAGTGTTTAATTCAGCTCATTAGTTTCTCCCCAAAACTTTAAGTTTGATTTATCAAGTCTTCTTGACATCTTTACAGTGGTTAAAAGACTATGCATTCTCTTGTGTTTAATTTGTCAAACTAATTTTGTTATTTTCTACGCAAATTACATCCCACCACGCAACAGTTCTTTCAATGATTTGAAACACTATTTATCTCTTTTGTCTTCAAAGGCATTTTTATTTCAACGGATACTGTTTCTTTCAAACAAAGTTAGCATCCATTCCATTAATTCCTTTTAATCATTGACATATTGATCATTATTTGTAAAAAGCATCTTAACTCACTTAAGAGTCTACGGTTAAATATTTGCAACTACACCGAATTATTTCCCTTGTTTTTCTTTAATAATGTCGAGAATTTGAATACAAATTTGAATAAAGTTGTGATTTGTTTGGATAAAACGTCTGGCTACTGATCATTTCATGTTCTTGATTCTTATGTTCTGGTCATTTATCCTTGCATTTCTTGATGTATTGTCTTCACAATAATGTCTTCAAGGATATTCAAAGCAATATATCTAATTCAATTACTCATACATTCCAAACTGTTTTAAACTTTTTTTCATTTCACTATGTGTGATCTACTATATGCTCAAGTACTGATTTTATTTCAAGCCTCTTTGGCTGATCACAATAATTAATAATTAATTGTGTAATTGTTGCCTGACTATCAAGCAACTGCTTATGCAAAATGGTATAGTAGTGGAACTAGAAAAAGGGTAGATCATTCAACTATTGGTGAAGAGTTTGAGACAATCCTAGTTAAAGTTCCCCAGGTAAGTCTCCAATATATTCAAAGATTTGAAAACACTGCTTTTACGTTGTGAATCGCCTACCGAGAATTTCTGGTTACTAATAATTTCATTTTGTTGATTCATACATTGCTCTATGTTCATCATACTTTGCCTATTCATGTTTTCTTCAGCACATAGAGGTCCACAAGGGGGACTTGTTGCACTATATGTAGCTTGCTGATTCACAACTACCACATTTTTTAAACATACCCTTTTCATTTAAGAGTGATGCACTGACTCTGTTTTTTTCTCCATCACTTCTTTGTCATCAAGTGACGGATTAGAGGCACCTTGCATATGAGAAAATGTCTAATCATAAGATGAGAATATAAAGCCAACTAATTATCTAATAAATCAAATAAACATGACTACAATAACATTCTATTGTAATGCTGACCATCAACTTCTGTACCATCACATCAAATCCTATTGATAAGTCGATATGGAACATACATTTTTATGTTGCTTTTATTTATTTCCGTTCTATATAGCGCAAACATGGTAGAAGGGCATTAAAGTGCTTTTCCATTTAGAATATACACGAGAAGGTAAGACAATTATATATGTATAAAATAATAGGGTAAACATGTGAAAGTTACCCAGCAGAGGAATAAATAACCTTACATATAGAAATACACATGCAAGATGAAGACAAAGAATGAAACAGCATATCTGGATGAATAAGACTTAACAGTTGAGAAGCAGTAAGAAGAGTTTTGAAGTAAAGTATAGGTTACGGGCACTGTAGCAACTAAATAAGTTAGAAGTAACAGTATTGAGGAGATCATTCTTAGAGCCTTCCATAAAATGAGACATAGTCATCTGAGCTTTGATGCTCAGGCTGATGGCATTTATTATGTCAGAAATTAGATGTAAACAATGCACAATAGATTTTACAATAGATTTTACTTGCTCATTAAGAAAATTAAATGAACTTTCCAAATTTGAATTTAAGGTTCTCCTTATTGTAAACTTATGACAGAATTTAGGATAGTTTACCAACTTCAAAGAGACATTTCTAATCATTGTTAGAGTTTTCTAAGAGGGACTTAATATGTTGTTGCTTCTAGCTTCCTTCAGTTGCATCATATTGACTAAGTTTCCCTCCATTTAATCTCCATCCCTCCGAAAGATTATTTTTTCCTCATACAGATCTTGGGAGAAACATGGAGCAGAAGGTTTAGGTCCCATGTTTTGATGTTACAGAAGTGCTAGTTCAACAAGGAGCTTTTCTGTGCAGTGATTGTATTGTGCTGTGAAGATGTTGATATCTTGGTTGATAAAGGCGATGGGAGGATGCTTGCAATAAGTCTAAACACTGGCAATCACTCAGGGTAGCATTCCAACCCATCATTCTGTTGCCCACCATACCACCTCAGTTTGAACCCAGCCATATGGAAATCAACCTTGACCCTGCTCCAATAGGATCAGCATAGCCCAAACTGCCAGGCCAGGTCCTCCCTGAACCCGAACACAAGCAACTCAAGACCTGATTTGCCCTGATTGGGGCTCTTAGGTCTAGTGTAGTTGGTTACAGTGGCACAGTGCGTAAGGGGCCCGCATCAGGGCATGCCCTTGGCCACCTAGAGCAGTATATCAAACACACAAAAAGTGATGAGAGGATACTTGCAATAAGTCTAACCACTGGCAATCACTCGGGTAGCATTTCAACCCATTGTTCTTTTGCCCAGCATGCCATCTCAGTTTGGGCCCAGCCATATGCAAATCATTCTTGATCCTGCTCCAATAGGAACAGTCCAGCCTGAACTGCCTGGCCAGGTCCTCCCTGAACCTGAACACAAGCAACCAAACACTGGTTTCACCCTGATATATTGGTTTGGCAGATTGAAGGAAGAGTATTCAATGCCCTTAAATCAATGAGATCAATATAAATGTTATTTTCCCCTGAAAACACGTTATCTCCATTTTTGGTTCACCAAAGGTTTTGCAATGGGTGACAATAAAATATGAAAGTAAACAGTAGATATTCAGACCACTTTGTAGGAAAAAGTCTTTTCTGGCCACTAATAAATCATTGGAGATTATAAGCTCAAGAATGGTACCTTTAGAGTGAGTGGTTTTCAGCAATGTTACAGAAGTTTGCTATTGTGCAAGCATTATGAGAATAAATTTGCTGTGGTATAATACCCCACCCCCAGTGGAAATTCAGATCCCCAAGAAAAACATTTGAGTCTTAGACTAACAGTTGACTTGCGAAATGCTACAGTCATTTCTCCCAGAAGGCATTTAGTCTGATGTAGTCATTTAGGCTAATTTTGAGAGGTTTTGGTGAAACGTTTCCAGGAATACGCACTGGAATGAGGTATACCAAACAGGTATGAGCCATTTTGCATCACATAGAATACTTGAAAAATAACTGCAATTCCTCCACTGCATATATATTCATGATCACCTCTAAAAATAAAGTACTATGCGGGATTAAGGAGGTTAATTATGTTCTGCAACATATCATTACTCCAGGTTACTATCAAAATAAGGCTATCAACGTTAAAAATAATAATGGTGCCAACTACCTCAAATTTATTTTTAGCGGCAATTACGTGGAATACATTGCAATGAGGAGTTAACAGTTCTGGAGAACAGTGAGGCTAAAAGTTCAATATGGATTTTAGCAAAGTTATTAAGTTTAACCCTTATAGGAAGTTGTGTGGCGCTAGTAGGTCTGAAGTCTGAATTGTGGGAATGGATAAGGTAGTAGGAGCACGGCCAAAGCAAAGCTTGGGGATGATTGGTTGTTGTTCGTAACTCTCTTGGGTTTACTGAAATTCTACTTCATAAAGAGAAGGTATCACTCTGTCAGGACGAGGGTCATGATTGTTCTTAGGTCTCATGACCAACATGCAACTGTTATTAACAGCATGAATACTTAAGCAGTGGTTAGACGAAGGGCAGATGGTGATATTGGCAAAATTATGTGATTGCTGATTAATCATCTTAGAAAGAAAATCAATTTTTAGTGACAGATGAGCTAGAGAAAACTGGTGATTTAAAATCAGACATGAGAGAGACTTAAGAATATCAGACTTCAGTTTTGGAGAGGTAATGTTTTTAGTGATAATAAGAGTTATGGAAGAGGTGAGTGGGAGAAGGAGGGCCCTGTCCTCATATTGTATCTTTGTTCTCCTTCTCAGCTGGCATAAGAGCATAGTACTGCTATATGTGATTCATTCTTCCAACCATTGATAGATTTTCAAAAATTTGAGTTAGGGTGCCATGATGCAAGGGAGAAGAAGGATGGTGGTTAACAAAGGAGGTAGCGGAAAGGTTTCTGGGGTATAGGTAGGGAGCTGTGGTTCAGAAGAAGTGAGAGTAAGGTAAGAAGGTCAGCAGTGCAGGTTGAACCCTCAAGGCTCATATTGGGAGTTTTTAGTTAACAGTGTAGTCAATGATTGAGTAGTGGAAATAGGCCTAAAAGGGACTGAAGAAAAAGTGGTGGAGCCAGAGGGTCCACAATCAAGGTTATTAGGTCTTTAAATAATGGAGGCAACAGGTGCATCTGTGTAAAGCGAAGGAGAAGGAATGAGTTCAGAGTTGTGACTTTCCATCTGATAGGCAGATTTGCCAAGACTTAGGGGCCGATTCCGATCTCGGCCGGTAGGGCTCCGAATCGGATTCGGCTTTACCGGATCCGATTCGGAGCCCTGTTTCCCGACCGAACCGTACGCGGGTCCGGCCGAGCGAGTACGATGCGAAATCGCCGACCGACTCGTCCGGGCGTCCCGACCGCTCCGACCGACTCGCTCCCGGCTCGAACCGCTCCGACCGACTCGCTCGGACTCGACTCGCACCGCGCAATGGAGACGTTTCCCGGCCGGGTAAGTACGATGCGCGCCGCGGGCAGTCCGACCGAGCCGCGCACTCCGGCTCGTAAGAGCTGTCGGAGCCGTACTTTGGGGGTCCGTGTCGGACCCCCTGTCTGCGTAGCGCGCGAGTCGCACACAGGGGGACCCATGGGTCCCCCTACCTGTGCGTGTACGGCGCGAATCGCTTCGCCGCGTACCCGCTGTAGAGGCGCCCTTGTCCAACTCGCACCCATTGAGTCAATGGGAGCCCGCGTACGCGTTGTACGACCGGCTCCCATTGACTTCAATGGGAGTCCGACTCGACTCGAGTCCGATAACATACGGACGCATCGTACTCGTTCGGTCGGACTGCACGGGTCCGATTCGGTCGGAAATCTCTCCGGGTCCGGCTCGGTCGGAGAAATTTCCGGCCCGAATCGGAATCGACCCCTTAGTGCCAGTGCTAAGTCACACAAAGGGACAAAAAGTGGCACAAAGTCTTGGAAAGGTATTTACTATTCAGTGCAAAGTATATTGCACTGTAAAAGTGCCCCTTTTCTCGCACAAATAGCAATTTATGTACAGGGGTGGTATTTGAGCGGATCAGTGCAAGGCAGTGAGTAAATGCAAACTTGGAGAAATGCTTTAATTTCTCCAAACATTTCACATGCTACATATTTGCTGCACTGTATGGCACACATCCAATGTGTGCAATGTATTAGGAATTGTCTTGGCATAGAATTTTGTATTCGAAGGGTATTCATCCCCTACTAAACCAATGCTACACATCTTGAGCACACCTTTTCACGATTAGTGGAGGAGTAAGAGGGGATGAGAGCTGCAGCAGGCCCTTTTTAGAAAACATGCCAGTCCACTGGTTTCTCCCTCTTGTGCAATGCAATAACTTTGGTTGCCTTGCTCAATTGAGTTAAAAGTTTAGCTGCCATCAGTGGGTGAGGAGGGGTTTCCAGGATTGTATTTTTAGCAAGAGGGGTGATTGATAAGGTGGCATGATTTATGAGAAGATCAAGAGAGAAGGCAAGGAGATTTCAAGGTTACATGGCCATAAATAAAGTGATGGCAGAGCAATGGGATTAGGGATTGGTAAAAGCACAGAAGAGCATGAGAGCAGAAGTCAAATATAGCAGAGTTCAAATTAATCGACTGAACCATGATTGTCTGACTGTTAGAAATAGAAGTGTAAGAAACAAGATAAATATCAATTAGTAAGTGCCTACCAAAGCGTTGAACTAGTATGACGCTGAAAAGTTTGACAGAAGACTCGACATATAATGTTGTTCTGTATGATATCAATTGCTCCTGTGATTGGAACACTGTATATTGCAACTAACAAAGTTTAATAAAAAGATTTTTTTTTAAAGAAATAAAAGTGTAAAGATTTTCCTTAAAAAGTGTGGGAGAAGAGGATATCTTTCATCCATGAGAAATGCTTTATAGAGTCTGTAGTTCTTTGGAACGGGTATCAGCTCATTGGTCGGTATCAGATGTTAAACAGGGTAAGTGAGTTTTGAGACTGCTTTCGACAAAAAAGATAGTGGTTGATAATAAGTGAAAGGTAAGTAGAGTAGGGAGAACAATAAGATAATTGTTCCAGGTATAGGAGAAGCTGTGAAGCTTGAGTGATAGACAACTATACATATATAGTGTCAAAATAAATTCAATAATAAGTACATATCTTTTAGAAAATAAATTAGCAGTTCCAGTTGCAGGACTACATTCAGTGACAAAACCATTTAGACAATACAGTAGCAAACATCATATAGACTAATTAAAAATAAACATCACTCAAATGCATACATAAACGCATAGCCAGGGAGTCGACAAAATCAGAAAGATGACCTTCTAATGGGAAATAATTTAAAAGCTTAAGCATAAAGATATCTTGAAAGCATATGCATTACATAAAGGCAAGCATGATGCTTAAGAATTTTCTAGCTTATTCAAATTAAAGACCAAGGGCAGGTGAGGAACAAGCAAAAGCAAGAACTAATCCAATAGGATAATTATTTAAGCGTGTAAGAAGATAGTCCCTTTTCTCAGATCAGAAGTGGAAAGGTAGTTCCTTATTTCAATTCAGGAATTACAGCCATTTGTGAAGGCCTGTATCACTTTCTATGAAGCCTGAAGTCCTACCTCACTTTTTATGGACATCCAGGCTACTTCTAATGAAGAGAAATAGTAAACTCATGTCTCACTATTTATGTACTTCATGAAGGTCAGCTTGAAGGGAGACACAAAAGGGAGACAGGAAGTAAGGGATCAGCAAGGAGGTCAATCACAATATCTTTATGAAGAACTCTAGACACCATAAATAGACTCACCATACCCTCTGGATGCAGCTGAATATCCTGCACTCAAGTCAACAGCCAATCAGCAGAGAACAAGCCACCCTGAGGAGGGCCATATACCTTCCTACAGCAATTCCATGCAAACCCACAAACCACAATGTAACCCGAAGCACCCCCAGGAAGCGTTATATGAACCATAGAGAGGAACAGCCTTAATTTATCTCACCTTGGAGCCAACTCTCAGTTTAATATTTATCTCCCTAGAAAAAGGCAGAGACATACAATCATGCCAGCTCCATCTAGGTCAGGCTTCCAAGCGACAAGTACTCAATACAGATGCAATGTTTCCAACTCCTGCAGCACAGGCTCTTTCATGCATGTCAACCAATGTCGGCTAGTTTGTTGCCAATAACAGCCTCCAGGTGCTCAGCATCTAGCGGGAACGTGAAGTTAAAGAGAAGAAGCCCTCAGCAGTCCCACATTCATCAGCAACTCAGGGAAAACAACCGGAAGTCATAGGAATGAACTTCCAAGCAAAAGTACAGTCCTCAGCCCCCAGCCTCCATAAGTAAAGAAGTCACATAGCAGGCGACATACCACTGGCTCTAGTTTTGGGTGACTGCCATGGACTCCAGCATGTCACAGGCAGCTACAGAGGTCTCCAGCTTGAAATTGTCTAAAATTGTCACAATACCTAATGGAAGGTAACATACAAATATATGTTAATCTGCTCTTTTCATACTAGATGAAGATGCCAGTTATAGAAATAATACTAAATAGCAGTAGACAAATAGGATGTTTGCAGATTGCGGTCCTGGAAGCTGGTAACCAGACTTCCATGCCGTCCACCACCTTGCACGCCTGCAATATTAAATGCCATATCCCTTCTTTCATAAAATCACTCACTTAGAACCTCAATTTATAAGAGTAAAAGCATGCTTCATAAATAGCAGAGATCTCGCAACCATGTGTATGTCTTTGCCACTAGGGCAATATAGCATGGCCTCCTGGAAATTTTAGCTAGGATGCATGTTCTGCTTTCTGCAATGAACATCTATGAACGATTTGTAAGGTTTTCTACATTCCAACCTCAGAGGCAAAAGGCAGCTGATACTACTTTAAAATTGACCAAATTGCACTTCATTTTATGAAGTGACAAAAGACCTTAGGTGCAAGAATTGATGCCATGAGATGTGCGAGACTGAACAGATTAATCTTGCAGTTCAAAAATAATCATAGGAATCAATTTTATAAAATCTGAACTTGACTAATTTTAGCTGCTGCAAGACTAAACTATGAGAAACAAAATGAAGATTCACTATATAATCCCATATAAATATAATATTAAAGTGAATCTGAAAATGTAATTAGGTGGAACCTCATAATGAAATGCCTGGTGAAATAAAATATTGTCAAGAGGTAGTATGAGGGGAGGAATGTAACGAAAAAGGCATAAAAAACAGAAGAAGAGATACATTTTCGAGATAAAAAGATGTAATACATTTAATAGACTTCAGCCCTGATTAGGAGTTTAGGTTCTATTTAGAGCACCTGATAAATACGTCATTTATCAGGATCAGGTCTGGTAAATAGCACCTATTATGAGTTTATGGGGAATAACATGCGGATTTGGTGTTTAATTCACCAAAATCCGCATGTTCAGGGACACGTGTTCGTTTCCCTGTTAAATTTGGTCATGTTTGACCTGCCAAAATTTAATGAACCTTGAGGTATTTAATGCATCCGATAATTATTTTAATTTGTAATTCTAACTCATGCGTAAACAGGGGTTTACACACAGGTTGGAATACACCAACCACATTATAATCTATCTCTATATAATTTAATTAAGACTAATTGCAATATATGAAAATGAATAAAGTAACATGCTAAGAGTGTAAGTTAGTGCTTGGTAGACAGGAGAACGACTGTAAACCAGAGGTTATACCACCTGCTAAACGTATGGTTCCCCTGCCTCATTCAAAGGTGGAGGGGCTATATAGTTTCCTATGGCATCATGGGTAAGACTAACCTGGCAACTTCTCCACCTCTTTGCTGCTGGCTTCATCTCGTTGGGCAGCCTTCCCTTTTTCGGAGTGCCCTTCCGATGCTTTTTTCCCCCTGCCTGTGACTACTGTGAGAGGCATGGGATAAAAACCAAAAAACAATGACCCTTCCGCACTCACAGAAAACTCTCTGTATATCGGGACCATCTTTTTTTAATTGCCCACCATTCCAGTTTGTGTACCCCCGGACAGGTTGAAAATATGTGTAAATTGCATTTACTTCACTTTTCCCGGGGATTAAACATCGGAATTCCCTAAAAATGGTGCATCCACTATTTAACCCCCCCCCCCCACACACACACACACACAGTTGCAGCAATAAGTGGGTGGGCAGCTTGCACCCGTGGTTTTGCGTGGACCAAGTAATCTGACTTTTGTTAATCTGCTGTAGAAAAATGTCCCACTGCTCTCAGTAGAACTGTAATTCCCAAAGTTATGTTGAAACTGCTAAACTGCACACCAAGCAACGAACAAGGAAAGTGAAATGACTTATGTGGCTGTGCAGATGTTGGTCATTGTTGCTATTTATGCGGAAAAATCGTTGTGCAACAGGAAGTTAACGGCAAAAAGAGAACTCTACTATCCAGTGACGTAGATAGTGTGTCATGGGCCCTAGTGCAGGGAAGGAACTGGGCTCCAAAGCCGCTGTTTCAACAGTGAAATACAGCAGTAATCATGGTTCAGTGCCCCCCACAGGTCTCTGGGCCCCAGTACCACTGCACCTTCTGCACCAATGGAAGCTACGCCCTTGCCACTGCCTTGTCTCTCCACTACTGCAACTATACAGCCATAGTATGACTTAGCTCAAGAAAAAAAACTTTATTCTAAGTGAAAAACGGTTACAATCAAACAATTGCTGATGCATGTAATGAATGGTGCATACAGCAATGTATGAAGGGGCAGCGAACAAGGCCCATCTCAGTTTAAAATGCCTGCAGAGAGTCTCCCAAAGCTAAAAATTAGCTCTGGCTATAGGATTGTGCAAGCGTTGAGCATTTCTCCATACCTAGAGGAGACTTACTCTGGATTGCGTGATAAACTAGATGTAGCATTCTGCACACCAGAATCACAAAATATCTCTATCACTGTGGTGCATCAATGTTACCAATTTTTTTTTAAAGTTTGAAGAGAAAGTTTATTAACAGTAAATATGCAAAAATATTGGAATAAATACAAAAGATAGTCACTGTACATATAACCATCAACAAGAAAGGCATAAAATGTAAGGAGTAAGAGGGTGAAAAAGTAAACAAGTGGGGAAAAAGAAAGAGAAAAAGAGAAATAGGCATAACCGTACACTATCTGGAGAAGCATTGTTACCAATGTTAACTAACCTTCTAAAAGTCAAACGAGATATTCAATCATATTTTTATCAAAAATTCCATTTAGCTGTAAATGTTGCCTACATTTGATTGAGTGGCATTAGGCTGCACCCCGGGAGAGGATGTAACCTAATGGCTAGGGCGGTGGATCTCAAATCTGGTGGAACCAGGTTCGAGTCTTGGCGATGATGCTCAACATCTTGTGATTCTGGGCAAATCACTTAGGGGCATATTATCAAGCGGCAGCGATAATTATCGCTGGCCGCTGTTAGCGCGAGGAATCCTATCGCCGGCTATCGCTGGAAATTATCGCCATGCTAGCGCTGTATTAACAACGCTTAGCGTAAAGGCGATAATTTTCCAGTGATAGCGATGTTTTCCATGGAACATCGCTGGTTTTCCAGCGATGTCCCATGGAAAACGGCGATATCCTTGGTGATAGGGCCTGTGGTCTTAGCCACACAATCCACCCCCCATGTTAGGTATGCCTTAGTCAGGAATTTAGCAGACGTTAAATTCCTGCGTTAAGGCATACTTAACGCGATTTAAAATATCGCTAACCCACGTTGCTAATATGGCGATACCTGGGTTAGCGATATTTCCCATGTTGTTTTCACAGGCACGCCCCCTTTGCATCTCATTAGCGATGCGATGGGAGGCGTGCAGAGAACGGACGCTAATGCAGGAATCACGCGCTAGCGTGTCCTTGATTAATTAGGCGATAGAATTATCGCCGCTTTTCGTCCGAAAACGGACGCTAAAGCGGCGATAATTCATTAACGCCGCCTTGATAATATGCCCCCGAATCTCCTCCTGCCTAACAAAAATGAATGTGTCCTTCTGTAACGCAACCGGTGCTCATGTAATGCACCTTGATATCTGATACACTCGGGTCAAGTTTGCGCTATATAAAACTATGGAAAAAAATTTTTTTCAAATATGTGAGTAATGAAATTATGACTTTGTAGAATAATGATGCTTTGCAATAATTTATTTAAATAGGTGTTTCAATGATGCATCTTTTATTAATATTAATATTCATTCTAACATTTAAAACAAGTTGTGTCTGGGTGTTTTCAATAAAATAGACAACGTTTTAATTGTGTGAAACAGAAAAAAGAAAAAAGTGCAAATACATGATGTTGGTTTAGATGTCTCCTTTAATGCACGTTTATTTGACTATTGGGAATTCTTTATGTGTTTGACTATAAACACGCTAAACACAAATATTCTTTACATGTCATCACATCATAAGCAGTAGTCTTCTTGTATATGTGGTACACTCTGGGGATCCCCCCCGACCAAGTTTTGATGTTTTAGGATCAAGTCACCATTTTGTCTCTCGCAAGACGGAGTTTCATCCCAATCTATTTTAGTCAGAGATAGTTGGCACCTTTACCTGTTTTCGTTTGAATCATTTCCAATGTGGTTAGGGTATATTATGCTAAGGACTCTTTCCAGTACTAAATTGCTGTCATTTTGCCAGCACTGAAGCTCATGTTGAGTTCAGAACGCAGTAACTGTATATGAAGGAGGGAGGCGGTCTCGAAATTGTGTTGAAAAGCAGATGTTTATGTTTGCATCTGTTAATTTAGTTTGTATAGTGTACTACAGTGAATAAATCCACCAATACGTGATTTATGTATGAAGGGCTAGATGTCCCTCTTTTTTGGCACCCGTCAGGTAACTGGGCAGATATGTCTCTCGGAATAGTCAGTGTCATTAGGGATCTTTCCTAGAAAGGTTTCTCATTTAAACGCTTCTGCTGTTGCACGGTATTATTTGAATATTCTTGTTTTTAGTCGTCTTTGCCTTAATTTGCTAAACTATGGTTTTACTGTCGATTCTAAGGCGCCAGACATCAGAAAAGGCAGCTTTGAATGTTCAGGCCTTCAACATTTAAAGCACAACACAGGTTCTGTAAAAGTGTACAAACAAAGTAAGTGAGTATGCATCCGATATTTACAAATTATAAACTGTGATGTTCAAACAAGCTCGGAGCCATAATCAATGGTTTCCCTGTGCCCCAGAACAGCTCAAATTTCACAATATGCCATCAACAGCTGTGGGAGAGGACTCTATAAAGCCAAACCTGATTTTAATGATCTCAAAATCGTTCAGATTAAAACTGACTTTGTTTTATTTGAGTCCCTCTAATAGACCTGAGGGTTGACTGGTAGGTAGTGTATGGCAATATAGGAAAGATGTGGACTGACCAGTCTAGTTGCTTGTGGAATCCAAGTCCAAGTGTTTTGAACTCATTGGGCCCGATGTATTAAGAAACAGGTCGTAAAAAACGGTCGTTAATTAAGCTTCAATTTTTGCGACCTGTCTTTGTTTTTGTGATGAGACCTCTGTACTAATAGGTCACATTGCAAAATCTCCCGCCACCAGCATGTTAAATAGGCAGGTCTTAAACTCCCCTTTTATTATGCATAAATCACCCCTAAGGTAGGCCCTAGGTAGCCCATAGGGCAGGGTGCTGTGTAAGTAAAAGTTAGGACAGTACTTTTAAGTTTTGCATGTGCTGGTAGTGAAAAACACCCCAATTAGTTTTTCACTACTGTGAGGCCTACTCCTCTCATAGGTTAAGATTGGTAATGTTCATACAACTAAACTTTTGAAATGAACATTTCAGAACTCATAAAGCTGTTACTCAATTCTTCTGTGTCTAGTGCAGCACTTTCTCTGAGGAATTTGCTTCCCATTGCTTAATTTGTAACAGGTGGTTGCAGGTGAGGACCACTGGCACACATGATTGGGGATCAGGACAAGTTTGTCTGCATCAGATGTTGATCCATAACAAGACAGAGAAAAACAAAAAAAGGGGAAAGAATGAGAGAGAGAATGACAGGAAAGAAATGATAAATAGAGAAGGCAGAGGTGAAAAAGAACAAGACTGGGACTCAGGAATTATAAATGACAAGAGGTGGAATCAAGACAAGTTAGTCTTGACATTCGGCAACCTCGACCTTTGGCAGTAGCCTTATGTGGAAAACTTTGGGCTTCAGTACATATTCTTTTACTGCCACTTTCAGTTCACCAGAGATGTATTGAAACCCTAATGACCTTCCAAGGAAAGCTAAAACGCATCTATTTAAAATGTATTCTGAGTAAATTGGTTCAGTTTTCCACATCCCAGCTTACTCTTCCATTGAATGCCCTCCTGCACCAACTCTTCCTGTTTATCTCATCATGCATTCCATAACTCATATTTCGACGTTCTGTGATGACCTACTCCTACTTTTATCACTCTTTCTCTGTTCTCGTTTAATGACTCCTTTCTGCTTTCATCCCCCTCTACACTGCTCTCTTATTTCATTTTCTACCTTATGAGCTCTTTTCCCTTTTTCTCTACATGTCTTTGCCACCTGCAATTCATATTGACAAGCCCTGGCGTGACTTATTTTCTGAGTTATAGTTTTCTCTGCTCAGTTATGTCAACTCTTTCTTTCATGAGATGCTGGTGATCTCTTTATTGTTGATATTTACAGTGCACTGTTAGCTCTCTGTGGAGTTGTGCTCTATGAAAATGCAATAAATAAATAAATAAAGTACTGATTAGTAATTGACTGCAAAGATTAGCTAACACCCTGTTTCTCCCATGAGCCAACTACTGTACCTTCTGAAAAGTTCACAATTAATTACCAAGAGCCAGATTTAGGTTCTGATTACTATCTTGGCAGATGGGATACTCCATGACAAACATAATAGATATCCCGTCCACCGTATTGCACGTTCCATATGATATAAAGGAACTGTGTTAGAAATGGGAGTCTCTAGTTGGCAGAAGTAGGTACCTTTGTCCAAATAGGGACCCTTTCTTCTAGTCAGGGTAAGGGGGATACACTTCTAAAATAACCCCTGCTCACCCCCTTGGTAGCTTGGCACGAGCAGACAGGCTTATCTCAGAGGCAGTGTGTAAAGCATTTGTGAACACATACAGTAATACAGGGAAAACACTACAAATGGACACCACACCAGTTTAGAAAAATAGTAAATCTTTATCTAAACCAACAAGACTAAATACAATAAAAATCCAACATACAATACTCTTGAAAAATAGTACTTGTGCAAAATAACCTTTAAATTGCAGGAAAATCAATAAAATGCAGTTCTTCCTACTCGGTAGCTCCTCCTGGGGCTACCGCGATACTGAATACGACAGAATACAACAATTCCAGCCGACGCGTTGATACAGGCCAGCTAAAGCGTCGACAGACTCGGACACAGTACCATTCTCGTTGCTACCAACACGTCAGTGCGAGTCGGTTGGGGCAGACGCTGCGGTCGCGTTGTGAAACGGAGCATTGCGGCGGACGATGTCCTCATGATTCCTTGCAGGCAGTGGCTCGTTGACGGAGTCAGTAGGACCAGTGCTTGCGTTGAAGGGTGAGACGATGCTCGCTGCAGTGCTGGTAGGTCACGGTGTGGTGACGGAGCTGGTCGATGTTCGGGTCGGGTAGTGACGGAGTCGGTGTCATCCTTGCAGCGTGTAGTGAAGCATTGCGGAGTGCGGTGCCCACAGGACGCGGTGCAAGCAGCGGCTCGTTGACGAAGTCAGTAAGACCAGGGTTGTGTTGTGAAGCGAAGCCTTGCTCTCGGCGGTGCTTTCAGGACACGGAATCCTGCGACTGACTCGATGAGAGAGTCGGTTACCCTTTTTCTTCTGTGGAGATGATCAGAGACGGTGCCCACAGACACCGTGAGGTCTTTGCTGTTACTGAGACCTCTAGAACAGGGGGCAAGCTCAGTTCAAGCCCTTGGAGATCTTTTCCTCAAGCAGGGATCAAAGCAAGCAGCAAAGTCCTTTTTTCCTTTCCTTGACAGTAAATAGCCACTGCAGGCCAACCCCAGACAGCAAACAACACAGGGGCAGTATTCCACCTCAGCGTCTCCGGCTATTCTCCTTGGCAAAGGTTCCTCTTGATTTCCCAAAAGTGATCTAAAAGTCTGGGGTCTGGGCCCCAATATTTATATCCCAAAATCCTTTGTTCTCTCATGGCAGAGAAGCCCTGTGCTTGGTCAAAACTGGTTCTGTCCTCTCTGGTGCAGCTTCCTGGCAGGAGGTGGAGACAGCATTGTCCTTGGCAGACCAGGCCCATTTAGGGGAAAGGAAATCTACTCCCCTACTCTAAATGCAGCCCAGGTCTATTCAGCCCAGCCCTGACTCATCAGGCTGTCTGGAGCCACTGCCCCTCTCCAGCCCCTGTCATCCAAAAGCCAGACATGCAATACACAAACCAGGCAGAGGCATACTGGATGGCTAAGCAAGAAAATACCTACTTTCTAAAAGTGGTATTTTCAAACACAGAATGTAAAAATCACCCTCACTAAAAGTTGCATTTTAACATTCTGAGTTCAGGCATACTAAAACTTTATTTTCCTACCTTGTTCCCAGGGGTAGTTATGTTTATAAGATGTCATAAGCAAACACCACATTCTGTCCTATGGGAACAGGTAGCCTTGCAATAGTGAAAAACTAAATTGGCAGTATTTCACTATCAGGACATGCCACACACATAAGAGCATGTCCTACCTTTCACATACAATGCACCCTACCCACAGGGGTACCTTGGGCCTACCTTAGGGGTGACTAATATGTAAGAGAAGGGAAGGGTAGTGCCTGGCAAGTGGGTGCACTGGCCAAGTCAACATGGCCCTACCAGACTGCACACAGGCTCTGTAATGGCAGGCCAGAGTTAGATTTACACGCTGCTTCTGTGGGTGGCACAATCAGTGCTGCAAGCCCACTAGCAGCATTTGATTTACAGGCCCTGGGCACACACAGTGCGCTGTACTACGGACTGACTAGTAAATCAAATAGCCAATCACGGAAACACCAATTCATAACAGTAATTTACAAAGGGAGCACTTGCACTTTGGCAGTGAACAGCAGTGGCAAAAGTGCCCAAAGCATCTAGACCAGCAAAACGGAGTCCAACACACAGCAAAAACACAGGAGGCAAAAGCAAAAAATGCAGGGGAGACCCACGCCAATGGTGCAGGTCTAACACGTGTCCCCTCCAGCTGAAATGTGAGGAGAACTATCCACCCTCTTGGGAGTTCTCTTCACTAAGGTGGAAAAATCTGGACAGACCATCAGCATTGGCGTGTTCTGTACCAGGGCGGTGTTTCACCGTAAAGTCCATCCCCTGAAGGAAAATGGACCACCTCAACAGCTTTAAATTCTCACCCCTCATCTGCATCAACCATCTGAGGGGCCTGTGGTCTGTCTGAACCCGGAGGTGAGTCCCAAACAAGTATGGCCTCAGCTTCTTCAGTGCTCAGACCACAGCAAACGCCTCACGCTCAATCGCTCTCCACCTCTGTTCCCATGGAAGTAACCTCCTACTAATGAAGGCTACAGGTTGGTCTAGGCCCTCCTCATTCAGCTGTGAGAGCACAGCTCCCACACCATACTCTGAAGCATCTGTCTGCACAATGAATTCCCTTGAGAAGTTGGGCTCCTGAAGCACGGGTGCCGTGCACATGGCAGATTTCAGGGCATCAAAAGCCTTCTGGCAGGCGTCAGTCCAGTTTACCTTCCTGGGCTGCTTTTTGGAAGTCAGCTCTGTCAAGGGGGCAACAATGGTGCCATACCCCTTGACAAACTCCTTGTAATACCCTGTGAGTCCTAAAAAGTCTCTCACCTCTGTCTGGGTCTTGGGGGGTTCCCAAGCTAGAATGGTATCAATCTTGGGCTGTAGGGGCGCCACCTAGCCGCTCCCCACCTGGTGTCCCAAGTACACCACAGAACCCTGCCTGATCAGGCACTTACTCGCCTTGATCGTGAGGCCTGCCCTCTGCAGAGCCTTCAACACTTCCCAGATGTGGTGCAGGTGTTCCTCCCAAGTGGCACTGAACACTGCAATGCCATCCAGGTAGGCAGCACTGAAATCCTCCAGCCCAGCCAACACCTGGCTGACCAACCTCTGAAAGGTGGCAGGGGCATTCTTCAACACAAAGGGCATAACCCGGAATTGGAAGTGCCCCTCCGGTGTTGAGAATGCTGACCTCTCCTTTGCCCCATCAGTTAAGGCAATCTGCCAGTACCCAGATGTTAAGTCAAATGTGCTGAGGTACCGGGCAGCTCCCAACCGATCTATGAGCTCATCAGCTCTGGAGATGGGGTGCGCATCAGTCCTGGTGAATGAATTGAGCCCTCGGTGGTCCACACAGAACCGGAGTTCTGGCATGGCACAGGGTGCATTAGCCTTTGGGACCAAGACCACTGGGCTGGCCCAAGGGCTGTTTGAGGGCTCAATCACCCCTAGCGCTAACATCTTGGAGACCTCCTCCTTGATGCAAGCCTTGACCCTGTCAGTCACTCTGTAAATTTTATGTTTTACAGGAGGACTGACCCCAGTATCCACATCATGGACGCACCACTGAGGGACACCAGCGGTCAGGGAGAACAGATCAGCAAACTGTCCCAACAGTTGGCAGCAGTCACTCTGCTGTTCAGGAGTCAGGGCGGGAGAGAGGTTCACACCGTCCACTGACCCATCGTGTTCCTTTGCAGACAGGAGGTCAGGAAGAGGTGCAGTCTCCTCCTCCATTCCAGCATCTGTCGCTAGGAGCATGCCCACTTCGGACCTCTCCAAGTGGGGCTTTAGGCGGTTCACATGCAGGACCCGCAAAGGGTTCCTTGCAGACTGCAAGTCCACCAAGTAGATGACATTACTCTTGTGCTCCACCACCTCAAATGGTCCGGTCCACTTATCCTGGCGCGCACAAGGCTCCACTGGGGCCATGACCCATACTTTCGGTCCAGGCTGAAACTCGATCAGAGTGGCATACTGATCATACCAACGTTTCATCTCCTCCTGGCTGGCTTCCAAATTCACCTGAGCGAGTTGTCTGAAGCGCTTAGTCTGGTTTCTGAAGGCCAGCATGTAGCTTTGTACATCCTGGGGAGGTTTACTGGGAGCTTTCTCCCAGCCTTCTTTCACCAGACTTAGAGGTCCTCTCACAGGGTGCCCATACAAGAGTTCAAAGGGACTAAACCCTAAGGACTTTTGCGGTACCTCCCTGTAAGCAAACAAAAGGCATGGCAAGAGGACGTCCCACTTATGCCTCATGGGTTCACCAAGACCCATATTCATGCCCTTCAGGGTCCGGTTGAATCTCTCAACCAACCCATTACCTTGGTGGTGGTAAGGAGTGGTGAACTTGTAGGTAACACCGCACTCCTGCCACAGGGACTTCATATACTTAGATATGAAGTTGGTACCACGGTCAGACACCACCTCTCTGGGGAACCCCACATGGGAGAAAATCCCCATCAACACACGACCCACCATGGGGGCCATCACAGTCCGGAGAGGAATGGCTTCCGGGTACCGGGTGGCATGGTCCACCAGGACCAGGATGAACCTGTTGCCCATGGCTGTCTTGGGATCCAGAGACCCCACAATGCCAATACCCACCCTCTCAAAGGGGGTGCTGACCACAGGGAAAGGTTGGAGAGGAGCCTTACACTTCCTCCCACTCTTACCACGTGCCTGGCAAGTCTGGCAAGACCTACAATGAGTATCAGAACCCTTACACATTTGGGGCCAGTAAAAGTGGGTGACAAGCCTTTCAAAGGTCTTGTCTTGCCCCCAAATGTCCTGCTAGAGGCACATCATGAGACAGACCCAGTAGGAAGGCTCTGAAGCACTGGGGAACCACCTGCACATGGGCTGACCCAGGCTCAGCAACCTTAGGCTCGCTATACAGGAGACCGTTCTCCCAGTAAATCCAATGTGATCCAGACTGATCACCTGCTGCCTGGTTTGCAGCCTGCTGCCGCAAACCAACAAAAGAAGGGCACTTCTGCTGCTCCTAGCAGAATTCCTCCCTGGAGGGGCCTCCTTCCTGCTGCCAATAGGTCAGCTCAGGCAGGTTCCCCAGTTCAGCCACTTGTTCCTCTGTAGGCTCCAGGGCATCCCCCTCAAGGTTTGCCTCCTCCTCGACTGTGGGAACTTTGGGGGCCGGTTTCCCGTGCCCCCTGCCTCTTCCCTTTCTGACAGGCACCTGGGCTTTCTTTCAGGCTCCAGGTCCTCTTGAATGCCCTTACCGGCTGCCATTAACCGAGTGGTCACACATGCCCACTCAGGCAGACCCAACATCTCTAAATGAGACCTCCGCTCCACCTTCGCCCAAGGGGAGCTCTCCAAATCATTGCCTAGGAGACAGTCAACAGGCATGGCTGGCCTCACAGCTACTTTCAAGGTACCTGAGACCCCCCCTACTGAAAGGGAACCTGTGCCATTTTGCAGAGGCACTCTGAATTGTCAGCGGCAACTACTGGGTAGAATACGTTGGGGTCCACCTGCTCTTCAGACACCAGCTGACAACTGACAGCTGTCACACTGGCTCCGGTGTCTCTCAGAGCCTCCACACTATGGCCATTGATGGTCATCCACTGCCTGTAATTTATAGTGTTATCTGGCAGATTAGCTCTTGGGACCATCTCACTTTCTCCTAAAGAGACCAGGGACATTTTTGCGGGACCCCACCCCTCATGGGCACCCGACTCCTCCCCCAAGGCTACACTAGCCATTTCCCAGGGCGGTGCACCAGTGGGTGCTGTGGTTACCCTCTTGGGACACCTAGGATCCCCTTGGAAGTGGCCCACCTGACCACAACCAAAACATGCCTTGGAACCCCTATGAACAGGCCTACCTGTTGGGATCCATGGCTTCTTTTCAGTGGGAGGCTAGGAACCCTTACCTTGGTTCCCCTGGGGATTACTTTGGGGCCCTTTTTGAACTCCTTCTATTTACCCTTGTCCCTCCCACTCTTCTGCTGGGGACCCTGCCCATCTTTGGTGGAGTCTCCCACACGACCCTTGTGGACCCTGGTACTGACCCAGTGGCCCGCCTACACAGCAAGCTTCCTGGGATCAGTCAGCTTACTGTCAATCAAGTGGTGGCATAGCTCTGGAAAACAATTATCTGACAAGTGCTCCCATGCAACCAAATCATAGAGCCCCTGAAAATCATTCAACTTGCTACCCTTCACCCAACCATCCAATGCTCTGCAAAAGTAGGACACATACTCCACCCAGTACTTGACTCCAGCTTCTTGCAGTTTCTAAATGTCTGCCTGTACAGCTCTGGGGTCAACCCATACCTTGCTACTAAGGCTTCCTTCATGGGGGCATAGGACATCTGATCCTCAGTGGGCAAGTTTAGCAATGTTTCCCTACCTTCACACCGAAAGCGGCCCCACAACCCCGCTCCCCAATCTCTCTAAGGTGTGGGGGTCACTAGGTTTCTTTTGTTTTGTTTTTCAAGGCCAAACTTCTACTTTGGGAGATTGTTAGTGAAAAACATAAAAATTTCAAAAGTTTGATGTATGACTGTTAAAATGAATGGCGGCCGTACAAAAAACATTTAGTACATTAAACAGAACCATGGTGATGGTGGTACCTTTCAATGGATCACTGACATAATATCGACAACAAAAATATCGTATTTACAAAATATCGTCATCAGAATATCGACTACAATAATATCGACTACCAATACTTATTTAAAAAAATACAAAATATTGAGTACACAATATCGTCTATAAAAAATATCGTACACCACAATATCGAAATATAAAATATCGTTAAATAAAATATCGATTCATTTTAAAACACATGCAAAATATCAAAAATATCGAATACCAAAATATATACATCAATAATATCGACTTTTTAAAAATATCGACTATTGAAAAACAGATAAATGTAATATATGTTTAGCACCAAATATAAATTCACATTATAAAACAATATAAAACACTTAAATAACATAAAATAATCATTTGCAAACACATCAATATATAAAACTTAAACTTTTTTCCAAAATAACAATTATAATAATAAAATAAAAGCTTTGAAAAATATAATGCTTACATCATATCACATTCAAAACAATCTTTAATACATTTAAAAAAAAAAAACGAAAAAATAATGACTTTCTATTAACAAGTTATTAATTAGCGTTTCCCTTATATGGAAACAAACAGCCAAAACAATAAAAACAATTAACTTGAACAAATCAAATGCTCACATTTTAAAATACACCAATGACATAAAGCAACCAATTAAATAAACACTATATAAGCATGAAATGTTTGCATCTCTTTTACACTTCTAACCTACAATAAAAAAGAAGGTGAAACTCTGCCCGACTGTTTCCTGAAAGACAATTTTCATTACTAAAGAAATCTTTAAAACTACACTAATAATAAGGGGCCCATTACGATGTCGGGCGGAAGCAGTACCGCCGTGCTGTCGGAGGCAAAAACCGCTAGTTACCGTCCACCAGCAACGGCCCACACGCCCGCCAAATTAAGATGTGAAAAGTCAGGCAAACACCGCCCGTAAGCCTGCGACGCCGCCCACCATCAAAGTGCGCCTGTCTACGTAGCGGCGCGAGCCAATGGAGACACACCGTCCGACGAAATGACGTACCGCCCGGCGTACAAATTACGATGCCATAACCAAACAGCCTCACCGGCAAAGAGACACCGCACGAGATACCAAGGCGGAAAACCGACTGTTCAGTACGGAGACCGAAAAGGCGGCCCACCCAGATATGAACCCTGCACTCCAGGCCATCCCCATGCTCTACCTGATGCACCACCTAGGAGTGAACGCGCCACGACGACGCAGGTAGGCAGACACACAACAAGGGCACGCAAACACTGCACACAATGCAAGGGCGGAAAACTGTACATGGCCCCCCAGGCACCCCTGTGTGGACAGGACACATCCACCACTGTATCCACACATGTCCCACCTGTCAAAATAACACAACTCGCAACATCCTGGGCACCCACTACCCGGGCCCAGGAAGTGACGTCCCCGTCACGGCACCGCAGCGTAGCGGCGATGACGCAGGTACACATGCGCACAACACAGGGGCCAACGACAGCGCCATGCATGGGCTGCACACAAACACCACAGGGTAACAACTACACACCCCACACACCAGCACCACCCTGAAGGCACATGTCACGTGGCCTTCCTGCATCAGTCATGTCCCCAACCGACAACTCACAGTTGTCAACTTGGCGTCACACAAGTGTCCCGAACAGGGGAGTAATGTGATGACAAAATAGGACACACCCTTGAGTGTAAAACATGGAGAAGCACACGGCGACTGCTACATAACAGCGCAGAATATCGACAATGTCCGGAAAAGGCACACCAGTCTCAACAAGAAATACCTATACCATCCTGCTCGCAATAACAACCCATGCAATGTACAAAATAGAAAAACCCTGCTGCCTGAGAACGGTTGTACCCAATCACTACACCCACACAGAAGCCGCAATGTACAGCGGCAACGGAGTGTCCCGCCACACACAGGAGAGCAGATAGCACTGAATGGCCTTCCATTCCTACTCCGAAATAACAAATTATGCAGGAGAATGGAGCCATTGTACCAACAAGAAGCAAAACATAGCCATGCAGAGTAAAACGTCCACTGGCACATAGCGCACAACATGAAAGAAAGATAACACCACAAAATACAATAATACCACTCCTCCATGTGGACCAAATGCAAGTAATCTGGAAAGAGTCAGACACCACTGGCCTTGACTATTCATAGAAGCATGTGGGATGAGGGACTGTGTCCTCCGCCCAAGCTATACCCCAAGTCCTACCGCTGTACATCCATTCCAGAATTCCCAGCATCGTCGGAGGCTGCACTCTGGTGACTGCTCAGGCAGCCGGAGCACGTCATCACATCACCCTGTAGCAATATGGCTGTTGCACCAGTGACCCTCCACTACGCCGGACAGATCAAGCTGTACAGTGACAGCTTGCTACACATAGTGGGCTGTTCAAATCTGGCAATGCTGAATGTAAGTTACCGAGTAACTTACCGCATTGCAATGTTCAGCTGCGTCATCCCCGTTTTCTACTGTCGGAGGTGTCCGTTCCACTGGCCTGTGGATTTATGTCTCTCCAACACGGCATGTCCAAAGTCGGACTTGGTACAGTTGTTTGCACCGCTGGACGCACCACGACAGGATCTGTTCAGTGTATGGGGGCATGGCGTTTGTGGCTGCAATCGGGGACACACTGCAATGGGACCAGTGTGCCTCCACACAACGCCTTCTGGATCACAGTTTCATCGAATGTCATCCAACATGTCCCATCAGGATTCTACAAGGGACAACTTACGACGAACACGTTGCTACCCACCATCCGCTTCATTGGATGACATCCATGTTTACCATCAATGGGATGGATGCCCTGCTGGAAGGTATCGCATACACGTCAACTTGTCAATTCATGGGTCCCCGACTCAATACCCCCAATTGAACATTGATGTTCAACACCGTACCTATGCTTGGCTTTCGCACGGAGTGGGCAGTTAGCTGTACAAGAACTATACCATATAATCTGCAACTAACACCTTCCCATCAACTCCACTGCCATGACATCTGACATTTTCGGGACATGCACCCTGTTCCTCACCATATCCCGTGTCTCTGCATGAACAGGGGGAGGCAGAGGTATGGAAATTGTGTACAGTAACCACATGGCCAATACAGCACGAACAACTATGCCATAATATGTATTCTGCGCACCTGGACACATGCACCTGTCAGTGCACACTTATCTGTCTGCTGTAGTACGTGAGAAGTGTCACCTCACCTTTGTCTGTACTTCCGTGCCAGGACTTTTGCATGGACAACAAATGCAACCCCCTACAACATGGCCCTAGTTATAGTGTCATGTTCAGTAGCCACCACATTGCAACAACTGGTGAGACGCTGCTGCATGCAGGTAGGCACATGCCCTGATGTCACCTCTGACGCAGGTGTGTCGGAGTCACTATTGTACTAAACCGGTACCATGGAACTGAGATGAACTGTCCCTATGATGTCAAGCTGTCTGGTAGGCTAAATGAATACTGTCTGTGTCAAAGCCCAGAGACCATCAGTAATTAGCAAATGTACTTTAGCATTGCAAGGGCAAGGCAGTTGTAACCCTGAAGCCTCCATTCCACAGTCAACAACTGATTACATCTACCTGTACCCCCTTTCGTATGTGTAATTATGCTAAGTATATCCTCCACATGCATTTTGCTGCCAGTAGTGCCCACTATACTGCATCACAGAGGAAGTAAGTCCAAATACATGCCTCGAAGCAAATATGTGACTCTGTAGAATTATTTTTAGAAGACAAGTACGAATGAGAGAGGATGAGAATGTGTGAAGTACACGAGAGTCGTGAGATGACCATGTAGTCCAGTGACATTGGATGTCAATGCATATGAGTTGCCGCCACAGTGGACCTAGTGAAATACTACAGGTCGTGGGCCTTTGATTGTCAGACTCTGACGTGGCCCAACAGATCATCACATTAACACTGACGGGCTGGTCACTTCAAAGCACAGTCCTACATATGTGTATAATTACCTTCACAGTCAGACATCACACTCATCAAGCAAAAGTAGGACCCACGCAAGAAGCATGCTATAGCAATGCATGACAAAACACACACAGGATATCAGTGTGGGAGGGCAGGTCCGCACAGTGAGTACGAACTGCTGAAACTCACATACATGCTTAATTAAACCAGGCACAATCTTGACAGTCACACACCCTGCAGACCCACAATGGCCAAAACATATTAAGTAGGAGCCATCCTGAACTGCAAGGACACACCCACACACTGCACACTGTGCAACATACAATACACACATGCGCTCACATTCACAGACCTGAACACGGATACAAACACCCACCATGCCCCTGGGTAACACATGTGTGTAATCGACATTGCCCAAGGCTATGCCTTGAAGGTCTTGAATGGCGCTGGATTCCCGCCTCCAGTCCCGTCAGCCAGCTCACGATTCTTGGCCTCCTTCTTCCTGACCACGCGTTTCAGGTCGTGCCACCTCTTTGTGATTTCACCCCTGTTGCGTGGCACGTTCCCAACTGCATTCACCTGGTCTACTATCCTTCTCCACATTCTGTTTCTGGTGGCTAGTGGTGTCTGTTGGACCTGGTTCCCATAGATTTGTGGGTGCACCTTGATGATCTCGTCGACCATGACCGTCAACTCAGTGGCAGTGTACATAGGCATTCTTTGTGTTGCCATGGTGTGTGGTTTGGTATATGTGGTGCTGGTGTGGTGGGTTTGTGGTGTGTGGTGTGTGATGTGCAGGGTGTTCGTGGTGCCGTTGTTTCAGTGGTGATGGTGGTGTTGGTGTTGGTGATGAGTGTGATGTGTGCGTGCGTGTGGTGTGCTGCTTTCCTTTGGGGCTGTCTGGGTTCTCTGATGGCGTCTTCGCTTTGTAGTGGTGCAAGGGATTGTGGTCTGTGAAGGGGCTGCTTTTGTACTTACCTATGTGGGTGTGTCATGATGGGCTGTCGTTTTCAAGTGTGTTGTGTCTGGTGTCCTGGGATTTGTAGTTTATTTGTTTTTGCCAGGGGGTGGTATCTTTGGGATGTGTTCTGTGTTTGTGTATTTTGGCGTAGTTTGCTGTGTGGACTTGTTGGCCATGTCATGTGTGTTTCTTTGTTCCGCCAATGATTTCCATGCACGGACGTGGGCGCCAGGCCTTCCGCCGTGTCAGTTAATCATCACTGTTGTTAACGGTGGCGGGCGGGGAATCTGTGGATTTACCGTGCTCATGTCTGGGAGATCATAATTTCACGGTCGTTGTCTCGGTCGGCGGGGCGGGCGGATTTGGGTTTCTGCAGGGATTGCGTCCGTGGCGGACGGATGATCTTCTACTCTGGTATGGACGGGTGGAATTTTGTGTGTTTTTTCCGCCGTGGGCGTAGATTGCTTCGCGACATCATAATTGCTCGGTCGGTATTCACATGGTGCAGGCGGGCATTTTTTTCAGGCTATGGTGGATGGCGGATTTTTTTCCGCCGGTTATCGTAATGGACCCCTTAACTGTATTTAAAATATAACCATACTACTAGCCTTCAACCTAAATTATTTCTGACACATAATTTACTAATCTTTAATTTCTTACATTTAGATCTCCTCTACAGATATCTTATAAAGGCAGCAAAATATTTTCAACATCCTCACCAATAAAAGAACAAGCAATGTAAGTATATTATATTTTTTTCCTATCGACCTAAAAATAATTTTCAAACGTAATTCACTAATGTATATTTTTTTTCTTATCTATCTCCTCTACAGAGAACTGCAAAAACATCCAAAATAATTTTGTAAACATTCACCAACTAAATATAATCAAAAAGTAAGTATATCATTTTCAATTATTAAACACCCTTAAATACCCACCCAAATATCCCTTTTCCCCTAAAATCCCTATCAGCTACAAACAATGTAATCAAATTATGAATGTTTTTTTTCTTCTCTTCCCAACAGAAAATACATCAAGAAAATAGAAAATAAAGCTTGAAATGATTTCCTGGACCTTTTTATTGACATCAAACTAAACGTTGTAAGTATATTCACTGAAATGTAACTGTATTTAATAAAGATGTATCATTTATTATATTAAAAAAATTGTTTTTTTAATTTCCCCTAGCATAAAACAAAACAACATGACTGAAGGTGCAGAATTTGTAATGTCACAAAAAATAAAATGTTATTATGTTATATGGGGTATGTCTATACACAGGAGAAACAAATTAGTCTGAAAGTGTTTTGGAAGTGTAGCAAATAGTACTCTAACAAATGCTATGGAAGAGCTATTACTCAGGAAACTACTGTTGTTTCTGTAAAAGAACATAATCACCCCCAAATATAATAGAGATTGAGGTTAGAGATGCTCTTGAAAGTATTAAAGAAGCAAGCACTAGTACTGATAAACCCACCACCCAAATACTCAAAGAGCAATTATTAAAGATACCTCAACATGCATCAGACAATTACCCTCCATAGATTCTTTAAAAAGAACTATTGCCAGACAGAAAAAGCAACTACAAGTACCATACCTGCCCCTAAAACGTTTGAAGAAGTAGTTATTCCCCCAGAATTAAGTATTACTCACACTAAAGAACCATTTATTTTTTTTGATAACAAATGCCCTGATAAAAGAATAATTATGTTTGCTACTGCAAACAATTTAGTTAAATTACAGCAATGTGACACCTGGATGATGGATGGAACTTTCAAAGTCTGACCAAAACCATTCTACCAGCTGTACACAGTGCATGGATTGTACCAACATTCAAATATTCCATTCATCTATGCCCTATTACCAAATAAGCAGCAAACTATCTACATAGATATACTAACTGAAATAAAACAAAAAAGCAATATTTATTTTCCTTCAAAAATAATTATTGATTTCGAATTAGCCATGATAAATGCTATACTAAAAAATTATCCACACACAGCAATCCAGGGTTGCTATTATCATTTTAACCAGAGTCTCTGGAGACATCTGCAAAAATCAACCCTAAGGGGTCGATTCCGTCTCCCCGGCCGGAAGCGCACCTAACAGTATTTGTCCGGAAAAAA